>CM065595.1:77891248-77913766 GCA_033119425.1 Bufotes viridis
GGAAGTGGGCTGACACACACTGACAGCAGGCAAGCAACTGAAATTAGACTAATGTGTAAAAATGAAATGCCTTATTTATCGGCAAGCTACTGTGCCACCCGGTATCAGTGGTTGGCACTGGCAGTGGGCACACTACAGTCAGTGGAAGTGGGCCTGACACACACTGGCAGCAGACAAGCAACTGAATTTAGACTACTGTCTAAAAATGAAATGCCTTATTTATCGGCAAGCTACTGTGCCACCCGGTATCAGTGGTTGGCACTGGCAGTGGGCACACTACAGTCAGTGGAAGTGGGCCTGACACACACTGGCAGCAGGCAAGCAACTGAATTTAGACTACTGTCTAAAATTAAATGCCTTATTTATCGGCAAGCTACTGTGCCACCCGGTATCAGTGGTTGGCACTGGCAGTGGGCACACTACAGTCAGTGGAAGTGGGCCTGACACACACTGGCAGCAGGCAAGCAACTGAATTTAGACTACTGTCAAAAATTAAATGCCTTATTTATCGGCAAGCTACAGTGCCACCCAGTATCAGTGGTTGGCACTGGCAGTGGGCACACTACAGTCAGTGGAAGTCGGCCTGACACACACTAGCAGCAGGCAAGCAACTGAAATTACACTAAAGTGTAAAAATGAAATGCCTTTTTTTGATGCAAAGTCCTGTGCCACACGAGATGACAGGGGAGGGCACTGGCAGTGAGCACACTACAGTCAGTGGAAGTCGGCCTGACACACCCTAGCAGCAGGCAAGCAGCTGAAATTACACTAAAGTGTAAAAATTAAATGCCTTTTTTTGATGCAAAGTCCTGTGCCACACAGGATGACAGGGGTGGGCACTGGCAGTGGGCACACTACAGTCAGTGGAAGTCGGCCTGACACACACTAGCAGCAGGCAAGAAGCTGAAATTACACTAAAGTGTAAAAATTAAATGCCTTTTTTTATGCAAAGTCCTGTGCCACACGGGATGACAGGGGTGGGCACTGGCAGTGGGCACACTACAGTCAGTGGAAGTCGGCCTGACACACACTAGCAGCAGGCAAGCAACTGAAATTACACAAAAGTGTAAAAATTAAATGCCTTTTTTATGCAAAGTCCTGTGCCAGCCGGTATGAGTGGTGGGCACTGGCAGTGGGCACACTACAGTCAGGTGAAGTCAGCCTGACACACACTGGCAGGTAACTAACCTTAGATTAAAGTGTAAAAATTAAATGCCTTTTTTTGATGCAAAGTCCTGTGCCACATGGGATGACAGGGGTGGGCACTGGCAGTGGGCACACTACACTCTGTGGGCCTGCTGCTCCTCACACACAGGCAGGCCAGGCAACTGCAATATGTATATAAAGGGAAAAAAAAGCAGACTAATGTTGCAGCCCTAAAAAGGCCTTTTTGGGGTGCTGTCAGGACGCTCTTCTTACAGCAGAGATCAGATGAGTCTTTCAGGACTGGAGTGGACACTGAATTCACTAGCCTAGCTATCGATTTCCCTATTAAATCAGCAGCAACTACACTCTCCCTCCTCTCACTAAGACAGCAAATTCCGAATGAATCTAAAATGGATGCTGTTCAGGAGATGGGAGGGTCTGGGAGGGAGGGTGTGCTGCTGATTGGCTGAAATGTGTCTGCTGACTGTGAGGTACAGGGTCAAAGTTTGTTCAATGATGATGTATAGGGGGCGGACCGAACTTTGCATGCGTTCGCCCACTGCGGCGAACAAGCTATGTTCCCCCGGGAACTGTTCGTCGTCGGATAGTTCGGGCCATATCTAATTATAACTTGCAATAATCTGGGACTAGTAAAGTGTCCACAATATGTGGGGTTTTGTATCCCATACTGAACTTAATCTGAAAGCTCTGTCTATATTACAACTTCCATTTATCTGGGCCTAGTAAACTGTGTACAAAATGTGTGGGTTTTTGTATACTATACTGTACTGAATCTGAAAAAATTGAGTATATTACAATTTCCATTAATCTGGGCCTAGAAAAGTGTCCTCTGTGGGTTTTTGTATCCCATACTGAATTGAATTTGAAAACTCTGTCTATATTATAACTTTCAACAATCTCGGACTAGTAATGTGTCCACCATATGTGGGGTTTTGTATCCCATACTGAATCTGAAAAAATTGTCTAAATTACAACTTCCATTTATCTGGGCCTAGTAAACTGTGTACAAAATCTGTGGGTTTTAGTATCCTACTCTGAACTGAATCTGAAAACTCTGTCTATATTACAACTTGCATTAATCTATCCTAGTAAACTGTCCACAATCTGTGGGTTTTTGTATCCCATACTGAACTGAAATTGAAAGCTCTGTCTATATTGCAACTTCCATGTATCTGGGCCTAGTGAACTGTGTACAAAATGTGTGGGTTTTTGTATCCTATACTGAACTGAATCTTAAAACTCTGTCTATATTACAACTTACATTAAGGTGGGCCTAGTAAACTGTGTACAAAATTTGTGGGTTTTTGTATCACATACTGAACTGAATCTAAAAACTCTGTTTATATTACAACTTCCATTAATCTGGGCCTAGTAATTTGTCCACAATCTGTAGGCTTCTGTATAGCATATTGAACCTGAAAATAGGGTGTATATTACAATCTCCATTAATCTGGGCCTATCAAAGTGTCCACAATCTGTGGTTTTTTGTATCCAACACTGAATTGAATCTAAAAACTCTGTCTATATTACAACTTGCATTAATCTGGGCTTAGTAAAGTATCCACAATCTGTGGGTTTTTGTATCCCATACTGAACTGAATCTGAAAACTCTGTCTATGTTACAACTTGCAATAATCAGGGCCTAGTAAAGTTTCCACAATATGTGGGTTTTTGTGTACCATACTGAACTGAATCTGAAAGCTCTGTCAATATTACAACTTGCATTAATCTGTCCTAGAAAAATGTCCACAATCTGTGGGTTTTTGTATCCCATACTGAACTGAATCTAAAAATAGTGTGTTTATTACAATTTCCAGTAATCTGGGCCTAGTAAAGTGTCCTCAATCTGTGGTTTTTTTTTATCCCATACAACTGAAATTGAAAGCTCTGTCTATATTTCAAATTCCATTTATCTGGGCCTAGTAAACTGTGTACAAAATGTCTGGGTTTTTGTATCCTATACAGAACTGAATTTTAAAACTCTGTCTATATTACAACTTGCATTAAGGTGGGCCTGGTAAACTGTGTATAAAATCTGTGGGTTTTTGTATCCCATACTGAACTGAATGTAAAATCTCTGTTTATATTGCAACGTCCATTAATTTGAGCCTAGTAATTTGTCCACAATCTGTAGGCTTCTGTATAGCATACTGAACCTGAAAATAGTGTGTATATTACAATTTCCATAAATCAGGGCCTATCAAAGTGTCCACAATCTGTTTGCTTTTGTATCCAACACTGAATTGAATCTGAAAACTCTGTCTATATTACAACTTGCATTAATCTGGGCTTAGTAAAGTATCCACAATCTGTGGGTTTTTGTATCCCATGCTGAACTGAATCTGAAAACTCTGTCTATGTTACAACGTGCAATAATCCGGGCCTAGTAAAATGTCCACAATATGTGGGTTTTTGTGTCCCATACTAAACTGAATCTGAAAGCTATGTCTATATTACAACTTGCATTTATCTGTCCTAGTAAACTGTCCACAATCTGTGGCTCTTTGTATCCCATACTGAACTGAATCTGAAAACTCGATTTATATTACAAGTTTCATTAATCTGGGCCTAGTAATGTGTCCACAATCTGTGGCTTTTTGTATCCCATACTTAACTGAATCTGAAAATAGTGTGTTTATTACAATTTCCATTATTCTGGGCCTAGTAAAGTGTCCACAATCGGTGGGTTTTTGTATCCCATACAACTGAATCTGAAAGCTCTGTCTATATTACTACTTGCATTAAGGTGGGCCTAGTAAACTGTGTACAAAATCTGTGGGTTTTTGTATCCCATTCTGAACTAAATCTAAAAACTCTGTTTATATTACAACTTGCATAATTCTGGGCCTAGTAAACTGTGTATAAAATCTGTGTTTTTTTGTATCCCATAATGAACTGAATCTAAAAATTCTGTCTATATTAAAACTTGCATTAATCGGGGCCTGGTAAAGTGTCCACAATCTGTGGTTTTTTGAATCCCATACTGAACTGAATCTGAAAGCTCTGTCTATGTTACAACTTTCAATAATCTGGGACTAGTAAAGTGTCCACAATCTGTGGGTTTTTGTATCCCATACTGAACTGAATCTGAAAACTCTGTCTATATTATAACTTCCATTAATCTGGTCCTAGTAAACTGTGTTCAAAATCGGTGTTTTTTTTTATACCATACTGAACTGAATCTAAAAAATCTGTTTATATTAAAACTTCCAATATTCTGGGCCCAGTAAAGTGTCCACAATTTGTGGATTTTTGTATCCCATATGGAACTGAATCTGAAAAAAAGTGTGTATGTTGCAATTTCCATTAATCTGGGCCTAGTAAAGTGTTCACAATCTGTGGGTTTTTGTATCCCATACTGAACTGAATCTGAAAAAAGTTTGTATGTTACAATTTCCATTAATCTTGGCCTAGTAAAGTGTCCTCAAACTGTGGGTTTTGTATCACATACTGAACTGAATTTGAAAACTCTGTCTACATTATAATTTCCATTAATCTGGTCCTAGTAAACTGTGTTCAAAATCTGTGTTTTTTTTTATCCCATACTGAATTGAATCTAAAAACTCTGTTTATATTACAACTTCCAATAATCTGGGCCTAGTAAAGTGTCCACAATTTGTGAATTTTTGTATCCCATACGGAAATGATTCTGAAAAAAGTGTGTATATTGCATTTTCCATTAATCTGGGCCTAGTAAAGTGTCCACAATCTGTGGGTTTTTGTATCCCATACTGAACTGAATCTGAAAAAAGTGTATATGTTACAATTTCCATTAATCTGGGCCTAGTAAAGTGTCCACAATCTGTGGGTTTTTGTATCCCACACTGAATTGAATCTGAAAACTCTGTCTATAGTACAACTTGCATTAATCTGGGCTTAGTAAAGTATCCATAATCTGTGGGTTTTTGTATCCCACACTGAACTGTCTATGTTACAATTTGCAATAATCAGGGCCTAGTAAAATGTCCACAATATTTGGGTTTTTGCGTCCCATACTGAACTGAATCTGAAAGCTATGTCTATATTACAACTTGCATTTATCTGTCCTAGTAAACTGTCCAAAATCTGTGGCTTTTTGTATCCCATACTGAACTGAATCTGAAAACTCGATTTATATTAAAAGTTCCATTAATCTGGGCCTAGTAATGTGTCCACAATCTGTGGCTTTTTGTATCCCATATTTAACTGATTCTGAAAATAGTGTGTTTATTACAATTTCCATTAATCTGGGCCTAGTAAATTGTCCACAATCTGTGTTTTTTTTTATCCCATACAACTGAATCAGAAAGCTCTGTCTATATTGCAACTTCCATTGGCCTAGTAAACTGTGTACAAAATGAGTGTGTTTTTGTATCCTATTCTGAACTGAATCTTAAAACTCTGTCTATATTACAACTTGCATTAAGGTGGGCCTGGTAAACTGTGTATAAAATCTGTGGGTTTTTGTATCCCATACTGAACTGAATCTAAAACTCTGTTTATATTGCAACGTCCATTAATTTGAGCCTAGTAATTTGTCCACAATCTGTAGACTTCTGTATAGCATACTGAACCTGAAAATTGGGTGTATATTACAATTTCCATTAATCTGGGCCTTTAAAAGTGTCCACAATCTGTGGTTTTTGTATCCATCACTGAATTGAATCTGAAAATTCTGACTATATTACAACTTGCATTAATCTGGGCTTAGTATAGTATCCACAATCTGTGGGTTTTTGTATCCCATACTGAACTGAATCTGAAAACTCTGTCTATGTTACAACTTTCAATAATCAGGGCCTAGTAAAGTGTCCACAATATGTGGGTTTTTGTGTCCGATACTGAACTGAATCTGAAAGCTCTGTCTATATTAAAACTTGCATTAATCTGTCCTAGTAAACTGTCCACAATCTGTGGGTTTTTGTATCCCATACTGAACTGAATCTAAAATTAGTGTGTTTATAACAATTTCTAGCAATCTGGGCTTAGTAAAGTGTCCACAATCTGTGTGTTTTTGTATCCCATACAACTGAATCTGAAAGCTCTGTCTATATTGCAACTTCCATTTATCTGGGCCTAGTAAACTGTGTACAAAATGTCTGGGTTTTTGTATCCTATACAGAACTGAATCTTAAAACTCTGTCTATATTACAACTTGCATTATGGTGAGCCTAGTAAACTGTGTACAAAATCTGTGGGTTTGTTTTGTATCCCATACTGAACTGAATGTAAAAACTCTGTTTATATTACAACTTCCATTAATCTGGGCCTAATAATTTGTCCACAATCTGTAGGCTTCTGTATAGCATACTGAACCTGAAAATAGTGTGTATATTACAATTTCAATTAATCTGGGCCTATCAAAGTGTCCACAATCAGTGGGTTTTTGTATCCCACACTGAACTGAATCTGAAAACTCTGTCTATATTACAACTTGCATTAATCTGGGTTTAGTAAAGTATCCATAATCTGTGGGTTTTGTATCCCATACTGAACTGAATCTGAAAACTCTGTCTATATTACAACGTGCAATAATCAGGGCCTAGTAAAATGTCCACAATATGTGGGTTTTTGTGTCCCATACTGAACTGAATCTGAAAGCTATGTCTATATTACAACTTGCATTTATCTGTCCTAGTAAACAGTCCACAATCTGTGGCTTTTTGTATCCCATACTGAACTTAATCTGAAAACTTGATTTATATTACAAGTTTCATTAATCTGGGCCTAGTAATGTGTCCACAATCTGTGGCTTTTTGTATCCCATACTTAACTGAATATGAAAATAGTATGTTTATTACAATTTCCATTATTCTGGGCCTAGTAAAGTGTCCACAATCGGTGGGTTTTTGTATCCCATACAACTGAATCTGAAAGCTCTGTCTATATTACTACTTGCATTAAGGTGGGCCTAGTAAACTGTGTACAAAATCTGTGGGTTTTTGTATCCCATTCTGAACTGAATCTAAAAACTCTGTTTATATTACAACTTGCATAATTCTGGGCCTAGTAAACTGTGTATAAAATCTGTGTTTTTTGTATCCCATACTGAACTGAATCTGAAAATTCTGTCTATATTAAAACTTGCATTAATCTGGGCCTGGTAAAGTGTCCACAATCTGTGGGTTTTTGAATCCCATACTGAACTGAATCTGAAAGCTCTGTCTATGATGTTACAACTTGCAATAATCTGGGACTAGTAAAGTGTCCACAATCTGTTGGTTTTTGTATCCCACGCTGAACTGAATCTTAAAACTCTATCTATATTACAACTTGCATTAAGGTGGGCCTAGTAAACTGTGTACAAAATCTGTGGGTTTTTGTATCCCATAATGAACTGAATCTGAAAACTCTGTCTATATTATAACTTCCATTAATCTGGTCCTAGTAAACTGTGTTCAAAATCTGTGGTTTTTTTATACCATACTGAACTGAATCTAAAAAATCTGTTTATATTAAAACTTCCAATATTCTGGGCCCAGTAAAGTGTCCACAATTTGTGGATTTTTGTATCCCATACGGAAATGAATCTGAAAAAAGTGTGTATGTTGCAATTTCCATTAATCTGGGCCTACTAAAGTGTCCACAATCTGTGGGTTTTTGTATCCCATACTGAACTGAATCTGAAAAATGTGTGTATGTTACAATTTCCATTAATCTGGGCCTAGTAAAGTGTCAACAATCTGTGGGTTTTTGTATCCCACACTGAACTGAATCTGAAAACTCTGTCTATAGTACAATTTGCATTAATCTGGGCTTATTAAAGTATCCATAATCTGTGGGTTTTTGTATCCCACACTGAACTGTCTATGTTACAACGTGCAATAATCAGGGCCTAGTAAAATGTCCACAATATGTGGGTTTTTGTGTCCCATACTGAACTGAATCTGAAAGCTATGTCTATATTACAACTTGCATTTATCTGTTCTAGTAAACTGTCCACAATCTGTGGCTTTTTGTATCCCATACTGAACTGAATCAGAAAACTCGATTTAAATTACAAGTTCCATAAATCTGGGCCTAGTAATGTGTCCACAATCTGTGGCTTTTTGTTTCCCATATTTAACTGATTCTGAAAATAGTGTGTTTATTACAATTTCCTTTAATCTGGGCCTAGTAAATTATCCACAATCTGTGGGTTTTTGTATAGCATACTGAACTAAATCTGAAAAAAGTGTGTATATTACAATTTCCATTAATCTGGTTCTAGTAATGTGTCCACAATCTGTGGGTTTTTGTACCCAACACTGAATTGAATCTGAAAACTCTGTGTATATTTGTGGATTTTTGTATCCCATACTGAACTGAATCTAAAAAAAATGTGTGTATATTACAATTTCCATTAATCTGTGCCTAGTAAAGTGTCCACAATCTGTGGGTTTTTGTATCCCATACTGGACTCAATCCTAAAAATTGTGTATATTACAAGTTCCATTAATCTGGGCCTAGTAATGTGTCCACAATCTGTGGCTTTTTGTATCCCATATTTAACTGATTCTGAAAATAGTGTGTTTATTACAATTTTCATTAATCTGGGCCTAGTAAAGTGTCCATAATCGGTGGGTTTTTGTATCCCATACAACTGAATCTGAAAGCTCTGTCTATGTTACTACTTGCATTAAGGTGGGCCTAGTAAACTGTGTACAAAATCTGTGGGTTTTTGTATCCCATACTGAACTGAATCTAAAGAAAGTGTTTATATTACAACTTGCATTAATCTGGGCTTAGTAAAGTGCCCCCAATCCGTGGGTTTTTGTATCCCATACTAAACTGAATCTGAAAACTCTGTCTATATTATAACTTCCATTAATCTGGTCCTAGTAAACTGTGTTCAAATTCTTTGGGTTTTTGTATCCCATACTGAACTGAATCTAAAAACTCTGTTTATATTACAACTTCCAATAATCTGGGCCTAATAAAGTGTCCACAATTTGTGGATTTTTGTATCCCATACGGAACTGAATCTGAAAAAAGTGTGTAGATTGCAATTTCCATTAATCTGGGCCTAGTAAAGTGTCCACAATCTGTGGGTTTTTGTATCCCATACTGAACTGAATCTGAAAAAAGTGTGTAGATTGCAATTTCCATTAATCTTGGCCTAGTAAAGTGTTCACAATCTGTGGGTTTTTGTATCCTACGCTGAACTGAATCTGAAAACACTGTCTATATTACAACTTGCAACAATATGGGCCTAGAAAATTTTCCTCAATCTATCGGTTTTTGTATCCCATACTGAACTGAATCTGAAAACTCTGTCTATATTATCTCTTACCTTGATCAGGGCCCTGTAAACTGTGTAAAAAATATGTGGGTTTTTGTACCCTTTACTGAACTGAATCTGAAAACTCTGTCTATATTACATCTTGCATTAAGGTGGGCCTAGTAAACTGTGTACAAAATCTGTGGGTTTTTGTATCCCATACTGAACTGAATCTAAAGAAAGTGTTTATATTACAATTTGCATTAATCTGGGCCTTGAAAAGTGTCCACAATCTGTGGGTTTTTGTATCCCATACTGAACTGAATTTGAAAAAAGTGTGTATATTAGAATTTCCATTAATCTGGGCCAAGTAAAATGTCCACAATCTGTGTTTTTTTTTATCCCATACTGAACTGAATCTAAAAAAAAATGTGTGTTTATTACAATTTCCATTAATCTGGGCCTAGTAAACTGTGTTCAAATTCTTTGGGTTTTTGTATCCCATACTGAACTGAATCTAAAAACTCTGTTTATATTACAACTTCCAATAATCTGGGCCTAATAAAGTGTCCACAATTTGTGGATTTTTGTATCCCATACGGAACTGAATCTGAAAAAAGTGTGTAGATTGCAATTTCCATTAATCTGGGCCTAGTAAAGTGTCCACAATCTGTGGGTTTTTGTATCCCATACTGAACTGAATCTGAAAAAAGTGTGTAGATTGCAATTTCCATTAATCTTGGCCTAGTAAAGTGTTCACAATCTGTGGGTTTTTGTATCCTACGCTGAACTGAATCTGAAAACACTGTCTATATTACAACTTGCAACAATATGGGCCTAGAAAATTTTCCTCAATCTATCGGTTTTTGTATCCCATACTGAACTGAATCTGAAAATTGTGTGTTTATTACAATTTCTAGTAATCTGGGCCTAGTAAAGTGTCCTCAATGTGTGGGTTTTTGTATCCCATACTGAACTGAATCTAAAAATTGTGTGTTTATTACAATTTCTAGTAATCTGGGCCTAGTAAAGTGTCCTCAATGTGTGGGTTTTTGTATCCCATACAACTGAATCTGAAAGCTCTGTCTATATTGCAACTTCCATTTATCTGGGCCTAGTACACTGTGTACAAAATGTCTGGGTTTTTGTATCCTATACAGAACTGAATCTTAAAACTCTGTCTATATTACAACTTGCATTATGGTGAGCCTAGTAAACTGTGTACAAAATCTGTGGGTTTGTTTTGTATCCCATACTGAACTGAATGTAAAAACTCTGTTTATATTACAACTTCCATTAATCTGGGCCTAATAATTTGTCCACAATCTGTAGGCTTCTGTATAGCATACTGAACCTGAAAATAGTGTGTATATTACAATTTCAATTAATCTGGGCCTATCAAAGTGTCCACAATCAGTGGGTTTTTGTATCCCACACTGAACTGAATCTGAAAACTCTGTCTATATTACAACTTGCATTAATCTGGGTTTAGTAAAGTATCCATAATCTGTGGGTTTTTGTATCCCATACTGAACTGAATCTGAAAACTCTGTCTATATTACAACGTGCAATAATCAGGGCCTAGTAAAATGTCCACAATATGTGGGTTTTTGTGTCCCATACTGAACTGAATCTGAAAGCTATGTCTATATTACAACTTGCATTTATCTGTCCTAGTAAACTGTCCACAATCTGTGGCTTTTTGTATCCCATACTGAACTTAATCTGAAAACTTGATTTATATTACAAGTTTCATTAATCTGGGCCTAGTAATGTGTCCACAATCTGTGGCTTTTTGTATCCCATACTTAACTGAATATGAAAATAGTATGTTTATTACAATTTCCATTATTCTGGGCCTAGTAAAGTGTCCACAATCGGTGGGTTTTTGTATCCCATACAACTGAATCTGAAAGCTCTGTCTATATTACTACTTGCATTAAGGTGGGCCTAGTAAACTGTGTACAAAATCTGTGGGTTTTTGTATCCCATTCTGAACTGAATCTAAAAACTCTGTTTATATTACAACTTGCATAATTCTGGGCCTAGTAAACTGTGTATAAAATCTGTGTTTTTTTGTATCCCATACTGAACTGAATCTGAAAATTCTGTCTATATTAAAACTTGCATTAATCTGGGCCTGGTAAAGTGTCCACAATCTGTGGGTTTTTGAATCCCATACTGAACTGAATCTGAAAGCTCTGTCTATGATGTTACAACTTGCAATAATCTGGGACTAGTAAAGTGTCCACAATCTGTTGGTTTTTGTATCCCACGCTGAACTGAATCTTAAAACTCTATCTATATTACAACTTGCATTAAGGTGGGCCTAGTAAACTGTGTACAAAATCTGTGGGTTTTTGTATCCCATAATGAACTGAATCTGAAAACTCTGTCTATATTATAACTTCCATTAATCTGGTCCTAGTAAACTGTGTTCAAAATCTGTGGTTTTTTTTATACCATACTGAACTGAATCTAAAAAATCTGTTTATATTAAAACTTCCAATATTCTGGGCCCAGTAAAGTGTCCACAATTTGTGGATTTTTGTATCCCATACGGAAATGAATCTGAAAAAAGTGTGTATGTTGCAATTTCCATTAATCTGGGCCTACTAAAGTGTCCACAATCTGTGGGTTTTTGTATCCCATACTGAACTGAATCTGAAAAATGTGTGTATGTTACAATTTCCATTAATCTGGGCCTAGTAAAGTGTCAAAAATCTGTGGGTTTTTGTATCCCACACTGAACTGAATCTGAAAACTCTGTCTATAGTACAATTTGCATTAATCTGGGCTTATTAAAGTATCCATAATCTGTGGGTTTTGTATCCCACACTGAACTGTCTATGTTACAACGTGCAATAATCAGGGCCTAGTAAAATGTCCACAATATGTGGGTTTTTGTGTCCCATACTG
The DNA here is from genome assembly GCA_033119425.1 of Bufotes viridis. NCBI lineage: Eukaryota > Metazoa > Chordata > Amphibia > Anura > Bufonidae > Bufotes > Bufotes viridis. The sequence continues at coordinate 77,903,514 of CM065595.1, forward strand.
AACTGAATCTGAAAGCTATGTCTATATTACAACTTGCATTTATCTGTTCTAGTAAACTGTCCACAATCTGTGGCTTTTTGTATCCCATACTAAACTGAATCAGAAAACTCGATTTAAATTACAAGTTCCATAAATCTGGGCCTAGTAATGTGTCCACAATCTGTGGCTTTTTGTTTCCCATATTTAACTGATTCTGAAAATAGTGTGTTTATTACAATTTCCTTTAATCTGGGCCTAGTAAATTATCCACAATCTGTGGGTTTTTGTATAGCATACTGAACTAAATCTGAAAAAGTGTGTATATTACAATTTCCATTAATCTGGTTCTAGTAATGTGTCCACAATCTGTGGGTTTTTGTACCCAACACTGAATTGAATCTGAAAACTCTGTGTATATTTGTGGATTTTTGTATCCCATACTGAACTGAATCTAAAAAAAATGTGTGTATATTACAATTTCCATTAATCTGTGCCTAGTAAAGTGTCCACAATCTGTGGGTTTTTGTATCCCATACTGGACTCAATCCTAAAAAATTGTGTATATTACAAGTTCCATTAATCTGGGCCTAGTAATGTGTCCACAATCTGTGGCTTTTTGTATCCCATATTTAACTGATTCTGAAAATAGTGTGTTTATTACAATTTTCATTAATCTGGGCCTAGTAAAGTGTCCATAATCGGTGGGTTTTTGTATCCCATACAACTGAATCTGAAAGCTCTGTCTATGTTACTACTTGCATTAAGGTGGGCCTAGTAAACTGTGTACAAAATCTGTGGGTTTTTGTATCCCATACTGAACTGAATCTAAAGAAAGTGTTTATATTACAACTTGCATTAATCTGGGCTTAGTAAAGTGCCCCCAATCCGTGGGTTTTTGTATCCCATACTAAACTGAATCTGAAAACTCTGTCTATATTATAACTTCCATTAATCTGGTCCTAGTAAACTGTGTTCAAATTCTTTGGGTTTTGTATCCCATACTGAACTGAATCTAAAAACTCTGTTTATATTACAACTTCCAATAATCTGGGCCTAATAAAGTGTCCACAATTTGTGGATTTTTGTATCCCATACGGAACTGAATCTGAAAAAAGTGTGTAGATTGCAATTTCCATTAATCTGGGCCTAGTAAAGTGTCCACAATCTGTGGGTTTTTGTATCCCATACTGAACTGAATCTGAAAAAAGTGTGTAGATTGCAATTTCCATTAATCTTGGCCTAGTAAAGTGTTCACAATCTGTGGGTTTTTGTATCCTACGCTGAACTGAATCTGAAAACACTGTCTATATTACAACTTGCAACAATATGGGCCTAGAAAATTTTCCTCAATCTATCGGTTTTTGTATCCCATACTGAACTGAATCTGAAAACTCTGTCTATATTATCTCTTACCTTGATCAGGGCCCTGTAAACTGTGTAAAAATATGTGGGTTTTTGTACCCTTTACTGAACTGAATCTGAAAACTCTGTCTATATTACATCTTGCATTAAGGTGGGCCTAGTAAACTGTGTACAAAATCTGTGGGTTTTTGTATCCCATACTGAACTGAATCTAAAGAAAGTGTTTATATTACAATTTGCATTAATCTGGGCCTTGAAAAGTGTCCACAATCTGTGGGTTTTTGTATCCCATACTGAACTGAATTTGAAAAAGTGTGTATATTAGAATTTCCATTAATCTGGGCCAAGTAAAATGTCCACAATCTGTGTTTTTTTATCCCATACTGAACTGAATCTAAAAAAATGTGTGTTTATTACAATTTCCATTAATCTGGGCCTAGTAAACTGTGTTCAAATTCTTTGGGTTTTTGTATCCCATACTGAACTGAATCTAAAAACTCTGTTTATATTACAACTTCCAATAATCTGGGCCTAATAAAGTGTCCACAATTTGTGGATTTTTGTATCCCATACGGAACTGAATCTGAAAAAGTGTGTAGATTGCAATTTCCATTAATCTGGGCCTAGTAAAGTGTCCACAATCTGTGGGTTTTTGTATCCCATACTGAACTGAATCTGAAAAAAGTGTGTAGATTGCAATTTCCATTAATCTTGGCCTAGTAAAGTGTTCACAATCTGTGGGTTTTTGTATCCTACGCTGAACTGAATCTGAAAACACTGTCTATATTACAACTTGCAACAATATGGGCCTAGAAAATTTTCCTCAATCTATCGGTTTTTGTATCCCATACTGAACTGAATCTGAAAACTGTGTCTATATTACAATTTCTAGTAATCTGGGCCTAGTAAAGTGTCCTCAATCTGTGGGTTTTGTATCCCATACTGAACTGAATCTGAAAATTGTGTGTTATATTACAATCTTGCTATTAATCTGGGCCTAGTAAAGTGTCCACAATGTGTGGGTTTTTGTATCCCATACTGAACTGAATCTGAAAGCTCTGTCTATATTGCAACTTCCATTTATCTGGGCCTAGTAAACTGTGTACAAAATGTCTGGGTTTTTGTATCCTATACTGAACTGAATCTTGAAAACTCTGTCTATATTACAACTTGCATTAATGGTGGGCCTAGTAAACTGTGTACAAAATCTGTGGGTTTTTTTGTATCCCATACTGAACTGAATGTAAAAACTCTGTTTATATTACAACTTCCATTAATCTGGGCCTAGTAAATTGTCCACAATCTGTAGGCTTCTGTATAGCATACTGAACCTGAATATAATAGTGTGTATATTACAATTTCCATTAATCTGGGCCTATCAAAGTGTCCACAATCTGTGGGTTTTTGTATCCCACACTGAACTGAATCTGAAAACTCTGTCTATATTACAACTTGCATTAATCTGGGCCTAGTAAAGTGTCACATAATCTGTGGGTTTTTGTATCCCATACTGAACTGAATCTGAAAACTCTGTCTATATTACAACTTCCATTAATCTGGGCCTAGTAAAGTGTCCACAATCTGTGGGTTTTTGTATCCCATACTGAACTGAATCTGAAAGCTCTGTCTATATTACAACTTGCATTAATCTGGGCCTAGTAAACTGTGCCACAATCTGTGGTTTTTGTATCCCATACTGAACTGAATCTGAAAACTCTGTTTATATTACAACTTGCATTAATCTGGGCCTAGTAAATGTGTCCACAATCTGTAGGTTTTTGTATCCCATACTGAACTGAATCATGAAAATAGTGTGTATATTACAATTTCCATTAATCTGGGCCTAGTAAAGTGTCCACAATCTGTGGGTTTTTGTATACCATACTGAACTGAATCTGAAAACTCTGTCTATATTACAACTTGCATTAATCTGGGCCTAGTAAACTGTGTACAAAATCTGTGGGTTTTTGTATCCCATACTGAACTGAATCTGAAAACTCTGTCTATATTACAACTTGCATTAATCTGGGCCTAGTAAAGTGTCCACAATCTGTGTGTTTTTGTATCCCATACTGAACTGAATCTGAAAATTCTGTGTATATTACAACTTCCATTAATCTGGGCCTAGTAAAGTGTCCACAATCTGTGAGTTTTTGTATCCCATACTGAACTGAATCTGAAAAATCGTGTGTATATTACAATTTCCATTAATCTGGGCCTAGTAAAGTGTCCACAATCTGTGGGTTTTTGTATCCCATACTGAACTGAATCTGAAAACTCTGTCTATATTACAACTTGCATTAATCTGGGCCTAGTAAATGTGTCCACAATCTGTGGGTTTTGTATCCCATACTGAACTGAATCTGAAAAGCTCTGTCTATATTACAACTTCCATTAATCTGGGCCTAGTAAACTGTGTCCAAAATCTGTGGTTTTTGTATCCCATACTGAACTGAATCTAAAAATAGTGTGTATATTACAATTTCCAGTAATCTGGGCCTAGTAAAGTGTCCACAATCTGTGGGTTTTTGTATCCCATACGAACTGAATCTGAAAACTCTGTCTATATTACAACTTCCATTAATCTGGGCCTAGTAAAGTGTCCACAATCTGTGGGTTTTTGTATCCTATACTGAACTGAATCTGAAAACTCTGTCTATATTACAACTTGCATTAATCTGGGCCTAGTAAAGTGTCCACAATCTGTGGGTTTTTGTATCCCATACTGAACTGAATCTGAAAACTCTGTCTATGTTACAACTTTCATTAATCTGGGCCTAGTAAAGTGTCCACAATCTGTGGGTTTTTGTATCCCATACTGAACTGAATCTGAAAGCTCTGTCTATATTACAACTTCCATTAATCTGGGCCTAGTAAACGTGTCCACAATCTGTGGGTTTTGTATCCCATACTGAACTGAATCTAAAAGCTAGTGTGTTTATTACAATTTCCAGTAATCTGGGCCTAGTAAAGTGTCCACAATCGTTGGGTTTTTGTATCCCATACTGAACTGAATCTGAAAACTCTGTCTATATTGCAACTTCCATTTATCTGGGCATAGTAAACTGTGTATAAAATGTCAGTTTTTTTTTTATCCTATACAGAACTGAATCTTAAAACTCTGTCTACATTACAACTTGCATTAAGGTGGGCCTGGTAAACTGTGTATAAAATCTGTGGGTTTTTGTATCCCATACTGAACTGAATCTAAAACTCTGTTTATATTGCAACGTCCATTAATCTGGGCCTAGAAAATTGTCCACAATCTGTAGGCTTCTGCATAGCATACTGAACCTGAAAAGAGTGTGTATCTTACAATTTCTATTAATCTGGGCCTATCAAAGTGTCCACAATCTGTGGTTTTTTTTATCCAACAGTGATTTGAATCTGAAAACTCTGTCTATATTACAACTTGCATTATTTCTGGGTCTAGAAAAGTGTCCACAATCTGTGGGTTTTTGTATCCCATGTTGAACTGTATCTGAAAAAATTGTGTATATTACAATTTCCATTAATTAGGTCCTAGAAAAGTGTTCTCAATCTGTGGGTTTTTGTATCCCATACTGAACTGAATCTGAAAACTCTGTCTATATTATAACTTGCAATAATCTGGGACTAGTAAAGTGTCCACAATATGTGGGTTTTTGTGTCCCATACTGAACTGAATCTGAAAGCTCTATCTATATTACAACTTGCATTAATCTGTCCTAGTAAACTGTCCACAATCTGTGGGTTTTTGTATTCCATACTGAACTGAATAAAAAAATAGTGTGTATATTACAATTTCCATTAATCTGGGCCTAGTAAGGTGTACACAATCTGTGGGTTTTTGTATACCATACTGAACTGAATCTGAAAACTCTGTCTATATTATAACTTGCAATAATCTGGGACAAGTAAAGTTTCCACAATATGTGGGGTTTTGTATCCCATACTGAACTGAATCTGAAAGCTCTGTCTATATTACAACTTCCATTTATCTGAGCCTAGTAAACTGTGTACAAAATGTGTGTTTTTTTATCCTATACTGAACTGAATCTGAAAACTCTGTCTATATTAAAACTTGCATTAATCTATCCTAGTAAACTGTCCACAATCTGTGGGTTTTTGTATCCCATACTCAACTTAATCTAAAAATAGTGTGTTTATTACAATTTCCAGTAATCTGGGCCTAGTATAGTCTCCACAATCGGTGGGTTTTTGTATCCCATACAACTGAATTTGAAAGCTCTGTCTATATTGCAACTTCCATTTATCTGGGCCTAGTAAACTTTGTACAAAATGTCTGGGTTTTTGTATCCTATACAGAACTGAATCTTAAAACTCTATCTATATTACAACTTGCATTATCTTGGGCTTATTAAAGTATCCACAATCTGTGGGTTTTTGTATCCCATACTGAACTGAATCTGAAAACTCTGTCTATGTTACAACTTTCAATAATCAGGGCCTAGTAAAGTGTCCACAATATGTGGGTTTTTGTGTCCGATACTGAACTGAATCTGAAAGCTCTGTCTATATTACAACTTCCATTAATCTGTCCTAGTAAACTGTCCACAATCTGTGGGTTTTTGTATCCCATACTGAACTGAATCTAAAAATAGTGTGTTTATTACAATTTCCATTAATCTGGGCCTAGTAAAGTGTCCACAATGTGTGGGTTTTTGTATCCCATACAATTGAATCTGAAAGCTCTGTCTATATTGCAACTTCCATTTATCTGGGCCTAGTAAACTGTGTATAAAATGTCTGGGTTTTTGTATCCTATACTGAACTGAATCTTAAAACTCTGTCTATATTACAACTTGCATTAAGGTGTGCCTAGTAAACTCTGTACAAAAATCTGTGGGTTTTTGTATCCCATACTGAACTGAATGTAAAAACTCTGTTTATATTACAACTTCCATTAATCTGGGCCTAGAAAATTGTCCACAATCTGTAGGCTTCTGCATACCATACTGAACCTGAAAAGAGTGTGTATCTTACAATTTCTATTAATCTGGGCCTATCAAAGTGTCCACAATCTGTGGGTTTTTGTATCCAACACTGAATTGAATCTGAAAACTCTGTCTATATTACAACTTGCATTATTTCTGGGCCTAGAAAAGTGTCCACAATCTGTGGGTTTTTGTATCCCATGTTGAACTGTATCTGAAAAAATTGTGTATATTACAATTTCCATTAATTAGGTCCTAGAAAAGTGTCCTCAATCTGTGGGTTTTTGTATCCCTTACTGAACTGAATCTGAAAACTCTGTCTATATTATAACTTGCAATAATCTGGGACCAGTAAAGTGTAAACAATATGTGGGTTTTTGTGTCCCATACTGAACTGAATATGAAGCTCTATCTATATTACAACTTGCATTAATCTGTCCTAGTAAACTGTCCACAATCTGTGGGTTTTTGTATTCCATACTGAACTGAATTAAAAAATAGAGTGTATATTACAATTTCCATTAATCTGGGCCTAGTAAGGTGTACACAATCTGTGGGTTTTTGTATACCATACTGAACTGAATCTGAAAACTCTGTCTATATTATAACTTGCAATAATCTGGGACAAGTAAAGTTTCCACAATATGTGGGGTTTTGTATCCCATACTGAACTGAATCTGAAAGCTCTATCTATATTACAACTTGCATTAATCTGTCCTAGTAAACTGTCCACAATCTGTGGGTTTTTGTATTCCATACTGAACTGAATAAAAAAATAGTGTGTATATTACAATTTCCATTAATCTGGACCTAGTAAGGTGTACACAATCTGTGGGTTTTTGTATACCATACTGAACTGAATCTGAAAACTCTGTCTATATTATAACTTGCAATAATCTGGGACAAGTAAAGTTTCCACAATATGTGGGGTTTTGTATCCCATACTGAACTGAATCTGAAAGCTCTGTCTATATTACAACTTCCATTTATCTGAGCCTAGTAAACTGTGTACAAAATGTGTGTTTTTGTATCCCATACTCAACTTAATCTAAAAATAGTGTGTTTATTACAATTTCCAGTAATCTGGGCCTAGTATAGTCTCCACAATCGGTGGGTTTTGTATCCCATACAACTGAATTTGAAAGCTCTGTCTATATTTCAACTTCCATTTATCTGGGCCTAGTAAACTGTGTACAAAATGTCTGGGTTTTTGTATCCTATACAGAACTGAATCTTAAAACTCTATCTATATTACAACTTGCATTATCTTGGGCTTATTAAAGTATCCACAATCTGTGGGTTTTTGTATCCCATACTGAACTGAATCTGAAAACTCTGTCTATGTTACAACTTTCAATAATCAGGGCCTAGTAAAGTGTCCACAATATGTGGGTTTTTGTGTCCGATACTGAACTGAATCTGAAAGCTCTGTCTATATTACAACTTCCATTAATCTGTCCTAGTAAACTGTCCACAATCTGTGGGTTTTTGTATCCCATACTGAACTGAATCTAAAAATAGTGTGTTTATTACAATTTCCATTAATCTGGGCCTAGTAAAGTGTCCACAATGTGTGGGTTTTGTATCCCATACAATTGAATCTGAAAGCTCTGTCTATATTGCAACTTCCATTTATCTGGGCCTAGTAAACTGTGTATAAAATGTCTGGGTTTTTGTATCCTATACTGAACTGAATCTTAAAACTCTGTCTATATTACAACTTGCATTAAGGTGTGCCTAGTAAACTCTGTACAAAATCTGTGGGTTTTTGTATCCCATACTGAACTGAATGTAAAAACTCTGTTTATATTACAACTTCCATTAATCTGGGCCTAGAAAATTGTCCACAATCTGTAGGCTTCTGCATACCATACTGAACCTGAAAAGAGTGTGTATCTTACAATTTCTATTAATCTGGGCCTATCAAAGTGTCCACAATCTGTGGGTTTTTGTATCCAACACTGAATTGAATCTGAAAACTCTGTCTATATTACAACTTGCATTATTTCTGGGCCTAGAAAAGTGTCCACAATCTGTGGGTTTTTGTATCCCATGTTGAACTGTATCTGAAAAAATTGTGTATATTACAATTTCCATTAATTAGGTCCTAGAAAAGTGTCCTCAATCTGCGGGTTTTTGTATCCCATACTGAACTGAATCTGAAAACTCTGTCTATATTATAACTTGCAATAATCTGGGACTAGTAAAGTGTCCACAATATGTGGGTTTTTGTGTCCCATACTGAACTGAATCTGAAAGCTCTATCTATATTACAACTTGCATTAATCTGTCCTAGTAAACTGTCCACAATCTGTGGGTTTTTGTATTCCATACTGAACTGAATTAAAAATATGAGTGTATATTACAATTTCCATTAATCTGGGCCTAGTAAGGTGTACACAATCTGTGGGTTTTTGTATACCATACTGAACTGAATCTGAAAACTCTGTCTATATTATAACTTGCAATAATCTGGGACAAGTAAAGTTTCCACAATATGTGGGGTTTTGTATCCCATACTGAACTGAATCTGAAAAGCTCTGTCTATATTACAACTTCCATTAATCTGGGCCTAGTAAACGTGTACAAAATCTGTGGGTTTTTGTATCCCATACTGAACTGAATCTGAAAACTCTGTCTATTTTATAACTTAAGAATCACAAAAATAAACGTGGCTCAAATGGGTGGGACTGCTCCAGACCCCAAACACTGTGGCGTGTTTCTAACTGGGGGCAGTTCCTCCGCATGTGGTTCGCAGCGAACGGCTATCCCCAGCAAAAATTGCATACAATGGAGGATGCCGGCGCCGAACCACAAGCACCACACAAACATCCTACAAAAATAAAACATGTGCGGATGAAAATATATAAACACATAACTCACAGAAAAAGATGCACCACATGGATAAGCAACCGACAACACTGGCTAATCCCTCACTCTGGTGTTAAAGCTGAGAGATTCGCCAATATTTCAATCAGAGACATATCGAGCCCCTTTAGGCACACTACTCACACGGTATCTCAGCATGACATGGGGTCCTACCACTAGACTACCTATGGTGTGTGAACAAGGTCTGAACAGGTATTAAGTGGCCTACAGTCCCCATCCCACTACCTGCACTGCAGGACCAACAATGCAATAGGGGAATCACATGAGGCGCAAGCTACACCTACAACAGACCATGTGACACCGGCTTCCAGGTGCAACAGAATGTTTACAAGCCATATGCAATGGCACATTCAATACATATAAAACAAGAATCACAAAAATAAACGTGGCCTAAATGGGTGGGACTGCTCCAGACCCCAAACACTGTGGCGTGTTTCTAACTGGGGGCAGTTCCTCCGCATGTGGTTCGCAGCGAACGGCTATCCCCAGCAAAAATTGCATACAATGGAGGATGCCAGCGCAGAACCACAAGCACCACACAAACATCCTACACAAAATAAAACATGTAATGCGGATGAAAATATATAAACACATAACTCACAGAAAAAAAGATGCACCACATGGATAAGCAACTGACAACACTGGCTAATCCCTCACTCTGGTGTTAAAAGCTGAGAGATTCGCCAATATTTCCAATCAGGAACATATCGGAGCCCCTTAGGCACCACTACACGGTATCTCAGCATGACATGGGGTCCTACCACTAGACTACCTATGGTGTGTGAACAAGGTCTAGTGAGTTATGTGTTTATATATTTTCATCCGCACATGTTTTATTTTGTGTAGATGTTTGTGTGGTGCTTAGTGGTTCGCGCCGGCATCCTCCATTGTATGCAATTTTTGCTGGGGGATAGCCGTTAGCTGCGAACCACATGCGGGAGGTACTGCCCCAGTTAGAAACACGCCACAGTGTTTGGGGTCTGGAGCAGTCCCACCCATTTAGCCACGTTTATTTTTGTGATTCTTTGTTTTATATGTGTATTGGAATGTGCCATTGCATATGGCTTGTAAACATTCTGTTGCACC
>CM065595.1:77914266-77993341 GCA_033119425.1 Bufotes viridis
TGGCCTTCTCCGGTGGTGGTTGATATGAGGCATGATTCCTTGCTGTGGGACCTCTCTCCTCTGTCTGGGTGCTGGGCCGAAATAAATAAGAGTGGCCTTCTCCGGTGGTGGTTGATATGAGGCATGATTCCTTGCTGTGGGACCTCTCTCCTCTGTCTGGGTGCTGGGCCGAAATAAATGAGACTGGCCTTCTCAGTTGGTGGTTGATATGAGGCATGATTCCTTGCTGTGGGACCTCTCTCCTCTGTCTGGGTGCTAGGCCGAAATAAATGAGAGTGACCTTCTCCGGTGGTGGTTGATATGACGCATGATTCCATGCTGTGGGACTTCTCTCCTCTGTCTGGGTGCTGGTCCTAAATAAATGAGAGTGGCCTTCTCCGGTGGTGGTTGATATGAGGCATGATTCCTTGCTGTGGGACCTCTCTCCTCTGTCTGGGTGCTGGGAAGAAATAAATGAGAGTGGCCTTCTCCGGTGGTGGTTGATATGACGCATGATTCCTTGCTGTGGGACCTGTATCCTCTGTCTGGGAGCTGGTCCAAAATAAATGAGAGTGGCCTTCTCCGGTGGTGGTTGATATGAGGCATGATTCCTTGCTGTGGGACCTCTCTCCTCTGTCTGGGTGCTGGGCCGAAATAAATGAGAGTGGCCTTCTCCGTTGGTGGTTGATATGAGGCATGATTCCTTGCTGTGGGACCTCTCTCCTCTGTCTGGGTGCTGGTCCCAAATAAATGAGAGTGGCCTTCTCCGGTGGTGGTTGATATGACGCATGATTCCTTGCTGTGGGACCTGTATCCTCTGTCTGGGTGCTGGTCCAAAATAAATGAGAGTGGCCTTCTCCGGTGGTGGCTGATATGAGGCATGATTCCTTGCTGTGGGACCTCTCTCCTCTGTCTGGGTGCTGGTCCCAAATAAATGAGAGTGGCCTTCTCCGGTGGTGTTTGATATGACGCATGATTCCTTGCTGTTGGACCTCTCTTCTCTGTCTGGGTGCTGGGCCGAAATAAATGAGAGTGGCCTTCTCCGGTGGTGGTTGATATGAGGCATGATTCCTTGCTGTGGGACCTCTCTCCTCTGTCTGGGTGCTGGGCCGAAATAAATGAGAGTGGCCTTCTCCGGTGGTGGTTGATATGAGGCATGATTCCTTGCTGTGGGACCTCTCTCCTCTGTCTGGGTGCTGGGCCAAAATAAATAAGAGTGGCCTTCTCCGGTGGTGGTTGATATGAGGCATGATTCCTTGCTGTGGGAACTCTCTCCTCTGTCTGGGTGCTGGGCCGAAATAAATGAGACTGGCCTTCTCAGTTGGTGGTTGATATGAGGCATGATTCCTTGCTGTGGGACCTCTCTCCTCTGTCTGGGTGCTAGGCCGAAATAAATGAGAGTGACCTTCTCCGGTGGTGGTTGATATGACGCATGATTCCATGCTGTGGGACCTCTCTCCTCTGTCTGGGTGCTGGTCCAAAATAAATGAGAGTGGCCTTCTCCGGTGGTGGTTGATATGAGGCATGATTCCTTGCTGTGGGACCTCTCTCCTCTGTCTGGGTGCTGGTCCCAGATAAATGAGAGTGGCCTTCTCCGGTGGTAGTTGATATGACGCATGATTCCTTGCTGTGGGACCTGTATCCTCTGTCTGGGTGCTGGTCCAAAATAAATGAGAGTGGCCTTCTCCGGTGGTGGTTGATATGAGGCATGATTTCTTGCTGTGGGACCTCTCTCCTCTGTCTGGGTGCTGGGCCGAAATAAATGAGAGTGGCCTTCTCCGTTGGTGGTTGATATGAGGCATGAATCCTTGCTGTGGGACCTCTCTCCTCTGTCTGGGTGCTGGTCCCAAATAAATGAGAGTGGCCTTCTCCGGTGGTGGTTGATATGACGCATGATTCCTTGCTGTGGGACCTGTATCCTCTGTCTGGGTGCTGGTCCAAAATAAATGAGAGTGGCCTTCTCCGGTGATGGTTGATATGAGGCATGATTCCTTGCTGTGGGACCTCTCTCCTCTGTCTGGGTGCTGGTCCCAAATAAATGAGAGTGGCCTTCTCCGGTGGTGTTTGATATGACGCATGATTCCTTGCTGTGGGACCTCTCTCCTCTGTCTGGGTGCTGGGCCGAAATAAATGAGAGTGGCCTTCTCCGGTGGTGGTTGATATGAGGCATGATTCCTTGCTGTGGGACCTCTCTCCTCTGTCTGGGTGCTGGGCCGAAATAAATGAGAGTGGCCTTCTCCGGTGGTGGTTGATATGAGGCATGATTCCTTGCTGTGGGAAATCTCTCTTCTGTCTGGGTGCTGGGCCAAAATAAATAAGAGTGGCCTTCTCCGGTGGTGGTTGATATGAGGCATGATTCCTTGCTGTGGGACCTCTCTCCTCTGTCTGGGTGCTGGTCCAAAATAAATGAGAGTGGCCTTCTCCGGTGGTGGTTGATATGAGGCATGATTCCTTGCTGTGTGACCTCTCTCCTCTGTCTGGGTGCTGGTCCCAGATAAATGAGAGTGGCCTTCTCCGGTGGTGGTTGATATGACGCATGATTCCTTGCTGTGGGACCTGTATCCTCTGTCTGGGTGCTGGTCCAAAATAAATGAGAGTGGCCTTCTCCGTTGGTGGTTGATATGAGGCATGATTTCTTGCTGTGGGACCTCTCTCCTCTGTCTGGGTGCTGGTCCCAAATAAATGAGAGTGGCCTTCTCCGGTGGTGGTTGATATGAGGCATGATTCCTTGCTGTGGGACCTCTCTCCTCTGTCTGGGTGCTGGTCCCAAATAAATGAGAGTGGCCTTCTCCGGTGGTGGTTGATATGACGCATGATTCCTTGCTGTGGGACCTGTATCCTCTGTCTGGGTGCTGGTCCAAAATAAATGAGAGTGGCCTTCTCCGGTGGTGGTTGATATGAGGCATGATTCCTTGCTGTGGGACCTCTCTCCTCTGTCTGGGTGCTGGTCCCAAATAAATGAGAGTGGCCTTCTCCGGTCGTGTTTGATATGACGAATGATTTCTTGCTGTGGGACCTCTCTCCTCTGTCTGGGTGCTGGGCCGAAATAAATGAGAGTGGCCTTCTCCGTTGGTGGTTGATATGAGGCATGATTCCTTGCTGTGGGACCTCTCTCCTCTATCTGGGTCCTGGGCCGAAATAAATGAGAGTGGCCTTCTCCGGTGGTGGTTGATATGAGGCATGATTCCTTGCTGTGGGACCTCTCTCCTCTATCTGGGTCCTGGGCCGAAATAAATGAGAGTGGCCTTCTCCAGTGGTGGGTGATATGACGCATGATTCCTTGCTGTGGGACCTCTCTCCAATTGATATTGGTTAATTTTTATTTATTTTTTTTCATTTTAATTCATTTCCCTATCCACATTTATTTGCAGGGGATTTACTTACATTTTGCTGCCTTTGGCAGCCCTCTAGCCCTTTCCTGGACTATTTTACAGCCTTTTTAGTGCCTAAAAGTTCGGGTCCCCATTGACTTCAATGCGGTTCGGGTTCGGGATAAAGTTCGGGTCGAGTTCGAATCCTGAACCCGAACATTTTCGGGAAGTTCGGCCGAACTTCTCGAACCCGAACATCCAGGTGTTCGATCATCTCTATTTATTAGGATAGATTAATGCAAGTTGTAATAGAGAAAGAGTTTTCAGATTCAGTTCAGTAAAGGATACAAAAGCCACACATTTTGTACACCGTTTACTAGGCCCAGATAAATGGAAGTTGTAATATAGACAGAGCTTTGAAATTCAGTTCAGTATGGGATACAAAAACCCACAGATTCTGGACACTTTACTAGACCCAGATTACTGGAAATTGTAATAAACACACTATTTTTAGATTCAGTTTAGTATGGGATACAAAAACCCACAGATTGTGGACAGTTTACTAGGCCCAGAAATAATGCGAGTTGTAATATAGACAGAGTTTTCAGATTCAATTCAGTGTTGGATAAAAAAAAACACAGATTGTGGACACTTTGATAGGTCGAGATTAATTGAAAATGTAAGATACACACTCTTTTCAGGTTCAGTATGCTATGCAGAAGCCTTCAGATTGTGGACAAATTACTAGGCCCAAATTAATGGAAGTTGTAATATAAACAGAGTTTTTAGATTCATTTCAGTATGGTATACAAAAACCAACATAATTTGTAAACAGTTTACTAGGCCCACCTTAATGCAAGTTGTAATATAGACAGAGTTTTAAGATTCAGTTCTGTATAAGATACAAAAACCCACACATTTTGTACACAGTTTACTAGGCCCAGATAAATGGAAGTTGTAATATAGACAGAGTTTTCAGATTTAGTTCAGTATGGGATACAAAAACCCACAGATTGAGGACACTTTTCTAGGTCCAGATTAATGGAAATTGTAATATACACAATTTTTTCAGATTCAGTTCAGTATGGGATACAAAATCCCAGACATTTTGTACACAGTTTACTAGGCCCAGATAAGTGGAAGTTGCAATATAGACAGAGCTTTGAGATTCAGTTCAGTATGGGATACAAAAACCCACAGATTGTGGGCACTTTAATAGGCCCAGATTAATGGAAATTGTAATATTCACACATTTTTTTTAGATTCAGTTCAGTATCGGATACAAAAACCCACAGATTGTGGACAGTTTACTAGACCCAGAAATAATGCGAGTTGTAATATAGACAGATTTTTCAGATTCAATTCAGTGTTGGATAAAAAAAAAACAAAGATTGTGGTCACTTTGATAGGCCGAGATTAATTGAAATTGTAAGATACACACTCTTTTCAGGTTCAGTATGCTATGCAGAAGCCTTCAGATTGTGGACAATTTTCTAGACCCAGATTAATGGAAGTTGTAATATAAACAGAGTTTTTACATTCAGTTCAGTATGGGATACAAAAACCCACAGATTTTGTAAACAGTTTACTTGGCCCACCTTAATGCAAGTTGTAATATAGACAGAGTTTTAAGATTCAGTTCTGTATAAGATAAAAAACCCAGACATTTTGTACCCAATTTACTAGGCCCAGATAAATGGAAGTTGCAATATAGTCAGAGCTGTCAGATTCAGTTGTATGGGATACAAACTCCCACAAATTGTGGACACTTTACTAGGCCCAGATTACTGGAAATTGTAATATACACACTATTTTTAGATTCAGTTCAGTATGGGATACAAAAACCCACAGATTGTGGACACTTTACTAGTCCCAGATTATTGCAAGTTATAATATAGACAGAGTTTTCAGTTTCAGTTCAGTATGGGATACAAAAACCCACAGATTGAGGACACTTTTCTAGGACCTAATTAATGGAAATTGTAATATGCACAATTTTTTCAGATACAGTTCAACATGGGATACAAAAACCCACAGATTGTGGACACTTTACAAGGCCCAGATTAATGGAAATTGTAATATACACACATTTTTTTTAGATTCAGTTCAGTATGGGATACAAAAACCCACAGATTGTGGACACTTTTCTAGGCCCAGAAATAATGCAAGTTGTAATATAGACAGAGTTTTCAGATTCAAATCAGTGTTGGATAAAAAAAAACACAGATTGTGGATACTTTGATAGG
This sequence comes from Bufotes viridis, assembly GCA_033119425.1. Classification (NCBI taxonomy): domain Eukaryota; kingdom Metazoa; phylum Chordata; class Amphibia; order Anura; family Bufonidae; genus Bufotes; species Bufotes viridis. Next base: position 77,919,803 of record CM065595.1, read on the forward strand.
CCCAGATTAATAGAAATTGTAAGATACGCACTCTTTTCAGGTTTAGTATGCTATGCAGAAGCCTACAGATTGTGGACAATTTTCTAGGCCCAGATTAATGGAAGTTGTAATATAAACAGAGTTTTTACATTCAGTTCAGTATGGGATACAAAAACCGACAGATTTTGTAAACAGTTTACTAGGCCCACCTTAATGCAAGTTGTAATATAGACAGAGTTTTAAGATTCAGTTCAGTATAGGATACAAAAACCCAGACATTTTATACACAGTTTACTAGGCCCAGATAAATGGAAGTTGCAATATAGACAGAGCTTTCAGATTCAATTGTATGGGATACAAAACCCACACATTGTGGACACTTTACTAGGCCCAGATTAATGGAAATTGTAATAAACACACTATTTTTAGATTCAGTTCAGTATGGGATACAAAAACCCACAGATTGTGGACAGTTTACTAGGACAGATTAATGGAAGTTGTAATATAGACAGAGCTTTCAGATTCAGTTCAGTATCGGACACAAAAACCCACATATTGTGGACACTTTACTAGGCCCTGATTATTGAAAGTTGTAACATAGACAGAGTTTTCAGATTCAGTTCAGTATGGGATACAAAAACCCACAGATTGTGGATACTTTAATAAGCCCAAGATAATGCAAGTTGTAATATAGATAGAGTTTTAAGATTCAGTTCTGTATAGGATACAAAAACCCAGACATTTTGTACACAGTTTACTAGGCCCAGATAAATGGAAGTTGCAATATAGACAGAGCTTTCAAATTCAGTTGTATGGGATACAAAACCCACCGATTGTGGAGACTATACTAGGCCCAGATTACTGGAAATTGTAATAAACACACTATTTTTAGATTAAGTTGAGTATGGGATACAAAAACCCACAGATTGTGGACAGTTTACTAGGATAGATTAATGCAAGTTTTAATATAGACAGAGTTTTCAGATTCAGTTCAGTATAGGATAAAAAAACACACATTTTGTACACAGTTTACTAGGCTCAGATAAATGGAAGTTGTAATATAGACAGAGCTTTCAGATTCAGTTCAGTATGGGATACAAAACCCCACATATTGTGGAAACTTTACTTGTCCCAGATTATTGCAAGTTATAATATAGACAGAGTTTTCAGATTCAGTTCAGTATGGTATACAAAAACCCACAGATTGTGTACACCTTACTAGGTCCAGATTAATGGAAATTGTAATATACACACTATTTTTTTATTCAGTTCAGTATGGAATACAAAAACCCACAGATTGTGGACAGTTTACTAGGACAGATTAATGCAAGTTGTAATATAGATAGAGCTTTCAGATTCAGTTCAGTATGGGATACAAAACCCCACATATTGTGGAAACTTTACTTGTCCCAGATTATTGCAAGTTATAATATAGACAGAGTTTTCAGATTCAGTTCAGTATGGTATACAAAAACCCACAGATTGTGTACACCTTACTAGGCCCAGATTAATGGAAATTGTAATATACACTCTATTTTTTAATTCAGTTCAGTATGGAATACAAAAACCCACAGATTGTGGACAGTTTACTAGGACAGATTAATGCAAGTTGTAATATAGATAGAGCTTCATATTCAGTTCAGTATGGGACACAAAAACCCACATATTGTTTACACTTTACTGGTCCCAGATTATTGCAAGTTATAATATAGACAGAGTTTTCAGATTCAGTTCAGTAAGGGATACAAAAACCCACAGATTGAGGACACTTTTCTAGGACCTAATTAATGGAAATTGTAATATACACAATTTTTTCAGATACAGTTCAACATGGGATACAAAAACCCACAGATTGTGGACACTTTTCTAGGCCCAGAAATAATGCAAGTTGTAATATAGACAGAGTTTTCAGATTCAATTCAGTGTTGGATACAAAAACCCACAGATTGTGGACACTTTGATAGGCCCAGATTAATAGAAATTGTAAGATACACACTCTTTTCAGGTTCAGTATGGTATGCAGAAGCCTACAGATTGTGGACAATTTTCTAGGCCCAGATTAATGGAAGTTGTAATATAAACAGAGTTTTTACATTCAGTTCAGTATGGGATACAAAAACCCACAGATTTTGTACAGAGTTTACTAGGCACACCTTAATGCAAGTTGTAATATAGACAGAGTTTTAAGATTCAGTTCAGTATAGGATACAAAAACCCAGACATTTTATACACAGTTTACTAGGCCCAGATAAATGGAAGTTGCAATATAGACAGAGCTTTCAGATTCAATTGTATGGGATACAAAAACCCACACATTGTGGACACTTTACTAGGCCCAGATTAATGGAAATTGTAATAAACACACTATTTTTAGATTCAGTTCAGTATGGGATACAAAAACCCACAGATTGTGGACAGTTTACTAGGACAGATTAATGGAAGTTGTAATATAGACAGAGCTTTCAGATTCAGTTCAGTATCGGACACAAAAACCCACATATTGTGGACACTTTACTAGGCCCTGATTATTGAAAGTTGTAACATAGACAGAGTTTTCAGATTCAGTTCAGTATGGGATACAAAAACCCACAGATTGTGGATACTTTAATAAGCCCAAGATAATGCAAGTTGTAATATAGATAGAGTTTTAAGATTCAGTTCTGTATAGGATACAAAAACCCAGACATTTTGTACACAGTTTACTAGGCCCAGATAAATGGAAGTTGCAATATAGACAGAGCTTTCAAATTCAGTTGTATGGGATACAAAAACCCACCGATTGTGGAGACTATACTAGGCCCAGATTACTGGAAATTGTAATAAACACACTATTTTTAGATTAAGTTGAGTATGGGATACAAAAACCCACAGATTGTGGACAGTTTACTAGGATAGATTAATGCAAGTTTTAATATAGACAGAGTTTTCAGATTCAGTTCAGTATAGGATAAAAAAAAACACACATTTTGTACACAGTTTACTAGGCTCAGATAAATGGAAGTTGTAATATAGACAGAGCTTTCAGATTCAGTTCAGTATGGGATACAAAACCCCACATATTGTGGAAACTTTACTTGTCCCAGATTATTGCAAGTTATAATATAGACAGAGTTTTCAGATTCAGTTCAGTATGGGATACAAAAACCCACAGATTGTGTACACCTTACTAGGCCCAGATTAATGGAAATTGTAATATACACACTATTTTTTTATTCAGTTCAGTATGGAATACAAAAACCCACAGATTGTGGACAGTTTACTAGGACAGATTAATGCAAGTTGTAATATAGATAGAGCTTTCAGATTCAGTTCAGTATGGGACACAAAAACCCACATATTGTGGACACTTTACTAGTCCCAGATTATTGCAAGTTATAATATAGACAGAGTTTTCAGATTCAGTTCAGTATGGGATACAAAAACCCACAGATTGAGAACACTTTTCTAGGACCTAATTAATGGAAATTGTAATATACACAATTTTTTCAGATTCAGTTCAGTATGGGATACAAAAGCCCACAGATTGTGGACACCTAGGCCCAGAAATAATGCAAGTTGTAATATAGACATAGTTTTCAGATTCAAATCAGTGTTGGATAAAAAAAAAACACAGATTGTGGACACTTTGATAGGCCCATATTAATGGAAATTGTAAGATACACACTCTTTTCTGGTTCAGTATGCTATGCAGAAGCCTACAGATTGTGGACAATTTTCTAGGCCCAGATTAATGGAAGTTGTAATATAAACAGAGTTTTTACATTCAGTTCAGTATGGGATACAAAAACCCACAGATTTTGTACACAGTTTACTAGGCCCATCTTAATGGAAGTTGTAATATAAACAGAGTTTTTACATTCAGTTCAGTATGGGATACAAAAACCCAGACATTTTGTACACAGTTTACTAGGCATTGATAATTGAAAGTTGCAATATAGACAGAGCTTTCAGATTCAGTTGTATGGGATACAAAAACCCAACGATTGTGGACACTTTACTAGGCCCAGATTACTGGAAATTGTAATAAACACACTATTTTTAGATTCAGTTCAGTATGGGATATAAAAACCCACAGATTGTGGACAGTTTACTAGGACAGATTAATGCAAGTTGCAATATAGACAGAGCTTTCAAATTCAGTTGTATGGGATACAAAAACACACAGATTGTGGACACTTTACTAGGCCCTGATTATTGAAAGTTGTAACATAGACAGAGTTTTCAGATTCAGTTCAGTATGGGCTACAAAAACCCACAGATTGTGTATACTTTACTAAACCCCGATTAATGCAAGTTGTAATATAGACAGTGTTTTCAGATTCAATTCAGTGTTGAATACAAAAACCCACAGATTGTGGACACTTTGATAGGCCCAGATTAATGGAAATTGTAATATACACACTATTTTCAGGTTCAGTATGCTATACAGAAGCCTACAGATTGTGGACAAATTACTTGGCCCAGATTAATGGAAGTTGTAATATAAACAGAGTTTTTAGATTCATTTCAGTATGGTATACAAAAACCCACAGATTTTGTACACAGTTTACCAGGTCCACCTTAATGCAAGTTGTAATGTAGACAGAGTTTTAAGATTCAGTTCAGTATAGGATACAAAAACCCAGACATTTTGTACACAGTTTACTAGGCCCAGATAAATAGAAGTTGCAATATAGACAGAGCTTTCAGATTCAGTTCAGTATGGGATACAAAAACCCACAGATTGTGGACACTTTACTAGGCCCAGATTAATGGAAATTGTAATAAACACACTATTTTTAGATTCAGTTTAGTATGGGATACAAAAACCCATAGTTTGTGGACAGTTTACTATGATAGATTATTGCAAATCGTAATATAGACAGAGTTTTCAGATTCAGTTTAGCATAGGATACAAAAACCCACACATTTTGTACACAGTTTACTAGGCCCAGATAAATGGAAGTTGTAATATAGACAGAGCTTTCAGATTCAGTTCAGTATGGGATACAAAACCCCACATATTGTGGACACTTTACTAGTCCCAGATTATTGCAAGTTATAATATAGACAGAGTTTTCAGATTCAGTTCAGTATGGGATACAAAAACCAGCAGATTGAGGACACTTTTCTAGGACCTAATTAATGGAAATTGTAATATACACAATTTTTTTAGATTCAGTACAGTATGGGATACAAAAACCCACAGATTGTGGACACTTTTCTAGGCCCATAAATAATGCGAGTTGTAATATAGACAGAGTTTTCAGATTCAATTCAGTGTTGGATAAAAAAACCCACAGATTGTGGACACTTTGATAGGCCCAGATTAATGGAAATTGTAAGATACACACTCTTTTCAGGTTCAGTATGCTATGCATAAGCCTACAGTTTGTGGACAATTTTCTAGGCCCAGATTAATGGAAATTGTAATATAAACAGAGTTTTTACATTCAGTTCAGTATGGGATACAAAAACACACAGATTTTGCACACAGTTTACTATGCCCACCTTAATGTAAGTTGTAAGATAGACAGAGTTTTAAGATTCAGTTCTGTATAGGATACAAAAACCCAGACATTTTGTACACAGTTTACTAGGACAGATTAATGCAAGTTGCAATATAGACAGAGCTTTCAAATTCAGTTGTATGGGATACAAAAACCCACAGATTGTGGACACTTTACTAAGCCCAGATTGCTAGAAATTGTTATAAACACACTAATTTTAGATTCAGTTCAGTATGGGATACAAAAACCCACAGATTGTGGACAGTTTATTAGGACAGATTAATGCAAGTTTTAAAATAGACAGAGCTTTCAGATTCAGTTCAGTATGGGACACAAAAACCCACATATTGTGGACACTTTACTAGGCCCTGATTATTGAAAGTTGTAACATAGACAGAGTTTTCAGATTCAGTTCAGTATGGGCTACAAAAACCCACAGATTGTGGATACTTTACTAAGCCCAGATTAATGCAAGTTGTAATATAGTCAGAGTTTTCAGATTCAGTTCAGTAAAGGATACAAAAGCCCACACATTTTGTACACAGTTTACTAGGCCCAGATAAATGGAAGTTGTAATATAGACAGAGCTTTCAGATTCAGTTCAGTATGGGATACAAAACCCCACATATTGTGGACATTTTACTAGTCCCAGATTATTGCAAGTTATAAAATACATAACTCACAGAAAAAAGATGCACCACATGGATAAGCAACTGACAACACTGGCTAATCCCTCACTTTGGTGTTAAAAGCTGAGAGATTCGACAATATTTCCAATCAGGAACATATCGGAGCCCCTTTAGGCACCACTACACGGTATCTCAGCATGACATGGGGTCCTACCACTAGACTACCTATGGTGTGTGAACAAGGTCTGAACAGGTATTAAGTAGCCTACAGCCCCATCCCACTCACCTGCACTGCAGGACCAACAATGCAATGGGGAACACATGAGGCCGCAAGCTACACCTACAACAGACCATGTGACACCGGCTTCCAGGTGCAACAGAATGTTTACAAGCCATATGCAATGGCACATTCAATACATATAAAACAAGAATCACAAAAATAAGCGTGGCCTAAATGGGTGGGACTGCTCAGACCCCAAACACTGTGGCGTGTTTCTAACTGGGGGGCAGTTCCTCCGCATGTGGTTCGCAGCGACGGCTATCCCCAGCAAAAATTGCATACAATGGAGGATGCCGGCGCGAACCACAAGCACCACACAAACATCCTACACAAAATAAAACATGTGCGGATGAAAATATATAAACACATAACTCACAGAAAAAAGATGCACCACATGGATAAGCAACTGACAACACTGGCTAATCCCTCACTCTGGTGTTAAAAGCTGAGAGATTCGCCAATATTTCCAATCAGGAACATATCGGAGCCCCTTTAGGCACCACTACGGTATCTCAGCATGACATGGGGTCCTACCACTAGACTACCTATGGTGTGTGAACAAGGTCTGAACAGGTATTAAGTAGCCTACAGCCCCATCCCACTCACCTGCACTGCAGGACCAACAATGCAATAGGGAACACATGAGGCCATAAGCTACACCTACAACAGACCATGTGACACCGGCTTCCAGGTGCAACAGAATGTTTACAAGCCATATGCAATGGCACATTCAATACATATAAAACAAGAATCACAAAAATAAACGTGGCCTAAATGGGTGGGACTGCTCCAGACCCCAAACACTGTGGCGTGTTTCTAACTGGGGGCAGTACCTCCGCATGTGGTTCGCAGTGACGGCTATCCCCAGCAAAAATTGCATACAATGGAGGATGCCGGCGCGAACCACAAGCACCACACAAACATCCTACACAAAATAAAACATGTGCGGATGAAAATATATAAACACATAACTCACTAGACCTTGTTCACACACCATAGGTAGTCTAGTGGTAGGACCCCATGTCATGCTGAGATACCGTGTAGTGGTGCCTAAAGGGGCTCCGATATGTTCCTGATTGGAAATATTGGCGAATCTCTCAGCTTTTAACACCAGAGTGAGGGATTAGCCAGTGTTGTCAGTTGCTTATCCATGTGGTGCATCTTTTTTCTGTGAGTTATGTGTTTATATATTTTCATCCGCACATGTTTTATTTTGTGTAGGATGTTTGTGTGGTGCTTGTGGTTCGCGCCGGCATCCTCCATTGTATGCAATTTTTGCTGGGGATAGCTGTCGCTGCGAACCACATGCGGAGGAACTGCTCCCCAGTTAGAAACACGCCACAGTGTTTGGGGTCTGGAGCAGTCCCACCCATTTAGGCCACGTTTATTTTTGTGATTCTTGTTTTATATGTATTGAATGTGCCATTGCATATGGCTTGTAAACATTCTGTTGCACCTGGAAGCCGGTGTCACATGGTCTGTTGTAGGTGTAGCTGCGGCCTCATGTGTTCCCCATTGCATTGTTGGTCCTGCAGTGCAGGTGAGTGGGATGGGGCTGTAGGCTACTTAATACCTGTTCAGACCTTGTTCACACACCATAGGTAGTCTAGTGGTAGGACCCCATGTCATGCTGAGATACCGTGTAGTGGTGCCTAAAGGGGCTCCGATATGTTCCTGATTGGAAATATTGGCGAATCTCTCAGCTTTTAACACCAGAGTGAGGGATTAGCCAGTGTTGTCAGTTGCTTATCCATGTGGTGCATCTTTTTTCTGTGAGTTATGTGTTTATATATTTTCATCCGCACATGTTTTATTTTGTGTAGGATGTTTGTGTGGTGCTTGTGGTTCGCGCCGGCATCCTCCATTGTATGCAATTTTTGCTGGGGATAGCCGTTCGCTGCGAACCACATGCGGAGGAACTGCCCCCCCAGTTAGAAACACGCCACAGTGTTTGGGGTCTGGAGCAGTCCCACCCATTTAGGCCACGTTTATTTTTGTGATTCTTAAGTTATAAAATAGACAGAGTTTTCAGATTCAGTTCATTATGGGATACAAAAACCCACAGATTGTGTACACTTTAGTAGGCCCAGATTAATGGAAATTGTAATATACACAGATTTTTTTCAGATTCAGTTCAGTATGGGATACAAAACCCCACATATTGTGGAAACTTTACTTGTCCCAGATTATTGCAAGTTATAATATAGACAGAGTTTTCAGATTCAGTTCAGTATGGTATACAAAAACCCACAGATTGTGTACACCTTACTAGGCCCAGATTAATGGAAATTGTAATATACACTCTATTTTTTAATTCAGTTCAGTATGGAATACAAAAACCCACAGATTGTGGACAGTTTACTAGGACAGATTAATGCAAGTTGTAATATAGATAGAGCTTCATATTCAGTTCAGTATGGGACACAAAAACCCACATATTGTTTACACTTTACTGGTCCCAGATTATTGCAAGTTATAATATAGACAGAGTTTTCAGATTCAGTTCAGTATAGGGATACAAAAACCCACAGATTGAGGACACTTTTCTAGGACCTAATTAATGGAAATTGTAATATACACAATTTTTTCAGATACAGTTCAACATGGGATACAAAAACCCACAGATTGTGGACACTTTTCTAGGCCCAGAAATAATGCAAGTTGTAATATAGACAGAGTTTTCAGATTCAATTCAGTGTTGGATACAAAAACCCACAGATTGTGGACACTTTGATAGGCCCAGATTAATAGAAATTGTAAGATACACACTCTTTTCAGGTTCAGTATGGTATGCAGAAGCCTACAGATTGTGGACAATTTTCTAGGCCCAGATTAATGGAAGTTGTAATATAAACAGAGTTTTTACATTCAGTTCAGTATGGGATACAAAAACCCACAGATTTTGTACAGAGTTTACTAGGCACACCTTAATGCAAGTTGTAATATAGACAGAGTTTTAAGATTCAGTTCAGTATAGGATACAAAAACCCAGACATTTTATACACAGTTTACTAGGCCCAGATAAATGGAAGTTGCAATATAGACAGAGCTTTCAGATTCAATTGTATGGGATACAAAACCCACACATTGTGGACACTTTACTAGGCCCAGATTAATGGAAATTGTAATAAACACACTATTTTTAGATTCAGTTCAGTATGGGATACAAAAACCCACAGATTGTGGACAGTTTACTAGGACAGATTAATGGAAGTTGTAATATAGACAGAGCTTTCAGATTCAGTTCAGTATCGGACACAAAAACCCACATATTGTGGACACTTTACTAGGCCCTGATTATTGAAAGTTGTAACATAGACAGAGTTTTCAGATTCAGTTCAGTATGGGATACAAAAACCCACAGATTGTGGATACTTTAATAAGCCCAAGATAATGCAAGTTGTAATATAGATAGAGTTTTAAGATTCAGTTCTGTATAGGATACAAAACCCAGACATTTTGTACACAGTTTACTAGGCCCAGATAAATGGAAGTTGAAATATAGACAGAGCTTTCAAATTCAGTTGTATGGGATACAAAACCCACCGATTGTGGAGACTATACTAGGCCCAGATTACTGGAAATTGTAATAAACACACTATTTTTAGATTAAGTTGAGTATGGGATACAAAAACACACATTTTGTACACAGTTTACTAGGCTCAGATAAATGGAAGTTGTAATATAGACAGAGCTTTCAGATTCAGTTCAGTATGGGATACAAAACCCCACATATTGTGGAAACTTTACTTGTCCCAGATTATTGCAAGTTATAATATAGACAGAGTTTTCAGATTCAGTTCAGTATGGTATACAAAAACCCACAGATTGTGTACACCTTACTAGGTCCAGATTAATGGAAATTGTAATATACACACTATTTTTTTATTCAGTTCAGTATGGAATACAAAAACCCACAGATTGTGGACAGTTTACTAGGACAGATTAATGCAAGTTGTAATATAGATAGAGCTTTCAGATTCAGTTCAGTATGGGATACAAAACCCCACATATTGTGGAAACTTTACTTGTCCCAGATTATTGCAAGTTATAATATAGACAGAGTTTTCAGATTCAGTTCAGTATGGTATACAAAAACCCACAGATTGTGTACACCTTACTAGGCCCAGATTAATGGAAATTGTAATATACACTCTATTTTTTAATTCAGTTCAGTATGGAATACAAAAACCCACAGATTGTGGACAGTTTACTAGGACAGATTAATGCAAGTTGTAATATAGATAGAGCTTCATATTCAGTTCAGTATGGGACACAAAAACCCACATATTGTTTACACTTTACTGGTCCCAGATTATTGCAAGTTATAATATAGACAGAGTTTTCAGATTCAGTTCAGTAAGGGATACAAAAACCCACAGATTGAGGACACTTTTCTAGGACCTAATTAATGGAAATTGTAATATACACAATTTTTTCAGATACAGTTCAACATGGGATACAAAAACCCACAGATTGTGGACACTTTTCTAGGCCCAGAAATAATGCAAGTTGTAATATAGACAGAGTTTTCAGATTCAATTCAGTGTTGGATACAAAAACCCACAGATTGTGGACACTTTGATAGGCCCAGATTAATAGAAATTGTAAGATACACACTCTTTTCAGGTTCAGTATGGTATGCAGAAGCCTACAGATTGTGGACAATTTTCTAGGCCCAGATTAATGGAAGTTGTAATATAAACAGAGTTTTTACATTCAGTTCAGTATGGGATACAAAAACCCACAGATTTTGTACAGAGTTTACTAGGCACACCTTAATGCAAGTTGTAATATAGACAGAGTTTTAAGATTCAGTTCAGTATAGGATACAAAAACCCAGACATTTTATACACAGTTTACTAGGCCCAGATAAATGGAAGTTGCAATATAGACAGAGCTTTCAGATTCAATTGTATGGGATACAAAAACCCACACATTGTGGACACTTTACTAGGCCCAGATTAATGGAAATTGTAATAAACACACTATTTTTAGATTCAGTTCAGTATGGGATACAAAAACCCACAGATTGTGGACAGTTTACTAGGACAGATTAATGGAAGTTGTAATATAGACAGAGCTTTCAGATTCAGTTCAGTATCGGACACAAAAACCCACATATTGTGGACACTTTACTAGGCCCTGATTATTGAAAGTTGTAACATAGACAGAGTTTTCAGATTCAGTTCAGTATGGGATACAAAAACCCACAGATTGTGGATACTTTAATAAGCCCAAGATAATGCAAGTTCTAATATAGATAGAGTTTTAAGATTCAGTTCTGTATAGGATACAAAAACCCAGACATTTTGTACAAAGTTTACTAGGCCCAGATAAATGGAAGTTGCAATATAGACAGAGCTTTCAAATTCAGTTGTATGGGATACAAAAACCCACCGATTGTGGAGACTATACTAGGCCCAGATTACTGGAAATTGTAATAAACACACTATTTTTAGATTAAGTTGAGTATGGGATACAAAAACCCACAGATTGTGGACAGTTTACTAGGATAGATTAATGCAAGTTTTAATATAGACAGAGTTTTCAGATTCAGTTCAGTATAGGATAAAAAAACACACATTTTGTACACAGTTTACTAGGCTCAGATAAATGGAAGTTGTAATATAGACAGAGCTTTCAGATTCAGTTCAGTATGGGATACAAAACCCCACATATTGTGGAAACTTTACTTGTCCCAGATTATTGCAAGTTATAATATAGACAGAGTTTTCAGATTCAGTTCAGTATGGTATACAAAAACCCACAGATTGTGTACACCTTACTAGGCCCAGATTAATGGAAATTGTAATATACACACTATTTTTTTATTCAGTTCAGTATGGAATACAAAAACCCACAGATTGTGGACAGTTTACTAGGACAGATTAATGCAAGTTGTAATATAGATAGAGCTTTCAGATTCAGTTCAGTATGGGACACAAAAACCCACATATTGTGGACACTTTACTAGTCCCAGATTATTGCAAGTTATAATATAGACAGAGTTTTCAGATTCAGTTCAGTATGGGATACAAAAACCCACAGATTGAGAACACTTTTCTAGGACCTAATTAATGGAAATTGTAATATACACAATTTTTTCAGATACAGTTCAACATGGGATACAAAAACCCACAGATTGTGGACACTTTTCTAGACCCAGAAATAATGCAAGTTGTAATATAGACAGAGTTTTCAGATTCAATTCAGTGTTGGATACAAAAACCCACAGATTGTGGACACTTTGATAGGCCCAGATTAATAGAAATTGTAAGATACACACTCTTTTCAGGTTCAGTATGGTATGCAGAAGCCTACAGATTGTGGACAATTTTCTAGGCCCAGATTAATGGAAGTTGTAATATAAACAGAGTTTTTACATTCAGTTCAGTATGGGATACAAAAACCCACAGATTTTGTACAGAGTTTACTAGGCACACCTTAATGCAAGTTGTAATATAGACAGAGTTTTAAGATTCAGTTCAGTATAGGATACAAAAACCCAGACATTTTATACACAGTTTACTAGGCCCAGATAAATGGAAGTTGCAATATAGACAGAGCTTTCAGATTCAATTGTATGGGATACAAAACCCACACATTGTGGACACTTTACTAGGCCCAGATTAATGGAAATTGTAATAAACACACTATTTTTAGATTCAGTTCAGTATGGGATACAAAAACCCACAGATTGTGGACAGTTTACTAGGACAGATTAATGGAAGTTGTAATATAGACAGAGCTTTCAGATTCAGTTCAGTATCGGACACAAAAACCCACATATTGTGGACACTTTACTAGGCCCTGATTATTGAAAGTTGTAACATAGACAGAGTTTTCAGATTCAGTTCAGTATGGGATACAAAAACCCACAGATTGTGGATACTTTAATAAGCCCAAGATAATGCAAGTGGTAATATAGATAGAGTTTTAAGATTCAGTTCTGTATAGGATACAAAAACCCAGACATTTTGTACACAGTTTACTAGGCCCAGATAAATGGAAGTTGAAATATAGACAGAGCTTTCAAATTCAGTTGTATGGGATACAAAAACCCACCGATTGTGGAGACTATACTAGGCCCAGATTACTGGAAATTGTAATAAACACACTATTTTTAGATTAAGTTGAGTATGGGATACAAAAACACACATTTTGTACACAGTTTACTAGGCTCAGATAAATGGAAGTTGTAATATAGACAGAGCTTTCAGATTCAGTTCAGTATGGGATACAAAACCCCACATATTGTGGAAACTTTACTTGTCCCAGATTATTGCAAGTTATAATATAGACAGAGTTTTCAGATTCAGTTCAGTATGGTATACAAAAACCCACAGATTGTGTACACCTTACTAGGTCCAGATTAATGGAAATTGTAATATACACACTATTTTTTTATTCAGTTCAGTATGGAATACAAAAACCCACAGATTGTGGACAGTTTACTAGGACAGATTAATGCAAGTTGTAATATAGATAGAGCTTTCAGATTCAGTTCAGTATGGGATACAAAACCCCACATATTGTGGAAACTTTACTTGTCCCAGATTATTGCAAGTTATAATATAGACAGAGTTTTCAGATTCAGTTCAGTATGGTATACAAAAACCCACAGATTGTGTACACCTTACTAGGCCCAGATTAATGGAAATTGTAATATACACTCTATTTTTTAATTCAGTTCAGTATGGAATACAAAAACCCACAGATTGTGGACAGTTTACTAGGACAGATTAATGCAAGTTGTAATATAGATAGAGCTTCATATTCAGTTCAGTATGGGACACAAAAACCCACATATTGTTTACACTTTACTGGTCCCAGATTATTGCAAGTTATAATATAGACAGAGTTTTCAGATTCAGTTCAGTAAGGGATACAAAAACCCACAGATTGAGGACACTTTTCTAGGACCTAATTAATGGAAATTGTAATATACACAATTTTTTCAGATACAGTTCAACATGGGATACAAAAACCCACAGATTGTGGACACTTTTCTAGGCCCAGAAATAATGCAAGTTGTAATATAGACAGAGTTTTCAGATTCAATTCAGTGTTGGATACAAAAACCCACAGATTGTGGACACTTTGATAGGCCCAGATTAATAGAAATTGTAAGATACACACTCTTTTCAGGTTCAGTATGGTATGCAGAAGCCTACAGATTGTGGACAATTTTCTAGGCCCAGATTAATGGAAGTTGTAATATAAACAGAGTTTTTACATTCAGTTCAGTATGGGATACAAAAACCCACAGATTTTTGTACAGAGTTTACTAGGCACACCTTAATGCAAGTTGTAATATAGACAGAGTTTTAAGATTCAGTTCAGTATAGGATACAAAAACCCAGACATTTTATACACAGTTTACTAGGCCCAGATAAATGGAAGTTGCAATATAGACAGAGCTTTCAGATTCAATTGTATGGGATACAAAAACCCACACATTGTGGACACTTTACTAGGCCCAGATTAATGGAAATTGTAATAAACACACTATTTTTAGATTCAGTTCAGTATGGGATACAAAAACCCACAGATTGTGGACAGTTTACTAGGACAGATTAATGGAAGTTGTAATATAGACAGAGCTTTCAGATTCAGTTCAGTATCGGACACAAAAACCCACATATTGTGGACACTTTACTAGGCCCTGATTATTGAAAGTTGTAACATAGACAGAGTTTTCAGATTCAGTTCAGTATGGGATACAAAAACCCACAGATTGTGGATACTTTAATAAGCCCAAGATAATGCAAGTTGTAATATAGATAGAGTTTTAAGATTCAGTTCTGTATAGGATACAAAAACCCATACATTTTGTACAAAGTTTACTAGGCCCAGATAAATGGAAGTTGCAATATAGACAGAGCTTTCAAATTCAGTTGTATGGGATACAAAAACCCACCGATTGTGGAGACTATACTAGGCCCAGATTACTGGAAATTGTAATAAACACACTATTTTTAGATTAAGTTGAGTATGGGATACAAAAACCCACAGATTGTGGACAGTTTACTAGGATAGATTAATGCAAGTTTTAATATAGACAGAGTTTTCAGATTCAGTTCAGTATAGGATAAAAAAAACACACATTTTGTACACAGTTTACTAGGCTCAGATAAATGGAAGTTGTAATATAGACAGAGCTTTCAGATTCAGTTCAGTATGGGATACAAAACCCCACATATTGTGGAAACTTTACTTGTCCCAGATTATTGCAAGTTATAATATAGACAGAGTTTTCAGATTCAGTTCAGTATGGTATACAAAAACCCACAGATTGTGTACACCTTACTAGGCCCAGATTAATGGAAATTGTAATATACACACTATTTTTTATTCAGTTCAGTATGGAATACAAAAACCCACAGATTGTGGACAGTTTACTAGGACAGATTAATGCAAGTTGTAATATAGATAGAGCTTTCAGATTCAGTTCAGTATGGGACACAAAAACCCACATATTGTGGACACTTTACTAGTCCCAGATTATTGCAAGTTATAATATAGACAGAGTTTTCAGATTCAGTTCAGTATGGGATACAAAAACCCACAGATTGAGAACACTTTTCTAGGACCTAATTAATGGAAATTGTAATATACACAATTTTTTCAGATACAGTTCAACATGGGATACAAAAACCCACAGATTGTGGACACTTTTCTAGACCCAGAAATAATGCAAGTTGTAATATAGACAGAGTTTTCAGATTCAATTCAGTGTTGGATACAAAAACCCACAGATTGTGGACACTTTGATAGGCCCAGATTAATAGAAATTGTAAGATACACACTCTTTTCAGGTTCAGTATGGTATGCAGAAGCCTACAGATTGTGGACAATTTTCTAGGCCCAGATTAATGGAAGTTGTAATATAAACAGAGTTTTTACATTCAGTTCAGTATGGGATACAAAAACCCACAGATTTTGTACACAGTTTACTAGGCCCACCTTAATGCAAGTTGTAATATAGACAGAGTTTTAAGATTCAGTTCAGTATAGGATACAAAAACCCACACATTTTGTACACAGTTTACTAGGCCCAGATAAATGGAAGTTGCAATATAGACAGAGCTTTTAGATTCAGTTCAGTATGGGATACAAAACCCACATTTTGTACACAGTTTACTAGGCCCAGATAAATGGAAGTTGTAATATAGACAGAGCTTTCAGATTCAGTTCAGCATGGGATACAAAACCCCACATATTGTGGAAACTTTACTTGTCCCAGATTATTGAAAGTTACAATATAAACAGAGCTTTCAGATTCAGTTCAACATGGGATACAAAAACCCACAGATTGTGTACACCTTACTAGGTCCAGATTAATGGAAATTGTAATATACACACTATTTTTTTATTCAGTTCAGTATGGAATACAAAAACCCACAGATTGTGGACAGTTTACTAGGACAGATTAATGCAAGTTGTAATATAGATAGAGCTTTCAGATTTAGTTCAGTATGGGATACAAAACCCCACATATTGTGGAAACTTTACTTGTCCCAGATTATTGCAAGTTATAATATAGACAGAGTTTTCAGATTCAGTTCAGTATGGTATACAAAAACCCACAGATTGTGTACACCTTACTAGGCCCAGATTAATGGAAATTGTAATATACACTCTATTTTTTAATTCAGTTCAGTATGGAATACAAAACCCACAGATTGTGGACAGTTTACTAGGACAGATTAATGCAAGTTGTAATATAGATAGAGCTTCATATTCAGTTCAGTATGGGACACAAAAACCCACATATTGTTTACACTTTACTGGTCCCAGATTATTGCAAGTTATAATATAGACAGAGTTTTCAGATTCAGTTCAGTAAGGGATACAAAAACCCACAGATTGAGGACACTTTTCTAGGACCTAATTAATGGAAATTGTAATATACACAATTTTTCAGATACAGTTCAACATGGGATACAAAAACCCACAGATTGTGGACACTTTTCTAGGCCCAGAAATAATGCAAGTTGTAATATAGACAGAGTTTTCAGATTCAATTCAGTGTTGGATACAAAAACCCACAGATTGTGGACACTTTGATAGGCCCAGATTAATAGAAATTGTAAGATACACACTCTTTTCAGGTTCAGTATGGTATGCAGAAGCCTACAGATTGTGGACAATTTTCTAGGCCCAGATTAATGGAAGTTGTAATATAAACAGAGTTTTTACATTCAGTTCAGTATGGGATACAAAAACCCACAGATTTTGTACAGAGTTTACTAGGCACACCTTAATGCAAGTTGTAATATAGACAGAGTTTTAAGATTCAGTTCAGTATAGGATACAAAAACCCAGACATTTTATACACAGTTTACTAGGCCCAGATAAATGGAAGTTGCAATATAGACAGAGCTTTCAGATTCAATTGTATGGGATACAAAAACCCACACATTGTGGACACTTTACTAGGCCCAGATTAATGGAAATTGTAATAAACACACTATTTTTAGATTCAGTTCAGTATGGGATACAAAAACCCACAGATTGTGGACAGTTTACTAGGACAGATTAATGGAAGTTGTAATATAGACAGAGCTTTCAGATTCAGTTCAGTATCGGACACAAAAACCCACATATTGTGGACACTTTACTAGGCCCTGATTATTGAAAGTTGTAACATAGACAGAGTTTTCAGATTCAGTTCAGTATGGGATACAAAAACCCACAGATTGTGGATACTTTAATAAGCCCAAGATAATGCAAGTTGTAATATAGATAGAGTTTTAAGATTCAGTTCTGTATAGGATACAAAAACCCAGACATTTTGTACAAAGTTTACTAGGCCCAGATAAATGGAAGTTGCAATATAGACAGAGCTTTCAAATTCAGTTGTATGGGATACAAAAACCCACCGATTGTGGAGACTATACTAGGCCCAGATTACTGGAAATTGTAATAAACACACTATTTTTAGATTAAGTTGAGTATGGGATACAAAACCCACAGATTGTGGACAGTTTACTAGGATAGATTAATGCAAGTTTTAATATAGACAGAGTTTTCAGATTCAGTTCAGTATAGGATAAAAAACACACATTTTGTACACAGTTTACTAGGCTCAGATAAATGGAAGTTGTAATATAGACAGAGCTTTCAGATTCAGTTCAGTATGGGATACAAAACCCCACATATTGTGGAAACTTTACTTGTCCCAGATTATTGCAAGTTATAATATAGACAGAGTTTTCAGATTCAGTTCAGTATGGTATACAAAAACCCACAGATTGTGTACACCTTACTAGGCCCAGATTAATGGAAATTGTAATATACACACTATTTTTTTATTCAGTTCAGTATGGAATACAAAAACCCACAGATTGTGGACAGTTTACTAGGACAGATTAATGCAAGTTGTAATATAGATAGAGCTTTCAGATTCAGTTCAGTATGGGACACAAAAACCCACATATTGTGGACACTTTACTAGTCCCAGATTATTGCAAGTTATAATATAGACAGAGTTTTCAGATTCAGTTCAGTATGGGATCCAAAAACCCACAAATTTAGGACACTTTTCTAGGACCTAATTAATGGAAATTGTAATACACACATTTTTTTTAGATTCAGTTCATCATGGGATACAAAAACCCACAGATTGTGGACACTTTTCTAGGCCCAGAAATAATGCAAGTTGTAATATAGACAGAGTTTTCAGATTCAATTCAGTGTTGGATAGAAAAACCCACAGATTGTGGACACTTTGATAGGCCCATATTAATGGAAATTGTAAGATACACACTCTTTTCTGGTTCAGTATGCTATGCAGAAGCCTACAGATTGTGGATAATTTTCTAGGCCCAGATTAATGGAAGTTGTAATATAAACAGGGTTTTTACATTCAGTTCAGTATAGGATACAAAAACCCAGACATTTTGTACACAGTTTACTAGGCCCAGATAAATGGAAGTTTTAATATAGACAGAGCTTTCAGATTCAGTTCAGTATGGGATACAAAAACCCACAAATTATGGACACTTTACTAGGCTCAGATTACAGGAAATTGTAATAAACACACTATTTTTAGATTCAGTTCAGTATGGGATACAAAAACCCACCGATTGAGGACAGTTTACTTGGACAGATTAATGCAAGTTGTATATAGACAGAGCTCTTTCAGATTCAGTTCAGTATGGGACACAAAAACCCACATATTGTGGACACTTTACTAGGCCCTGATTATTGCAAGTTGTAACATAGACAGAGTTTTCAGATTCAATTCAGTGTTGAATACAAAAACCCACAGATTGTGGACACTTTGAAAGGCCCAGATTAATGGAAATTGTAATATACACATTATTTTCAGGTTCAGTATGCTATACAGAAGCCTTCAGATTGTGGACAAATTACTTGGCCCAGATTAATGGAAGTTGTAATATAAACAGAGTTTTTAGATTTAGTTCAGTATGGGATACAAAAACGCACAGATTTTGTACACAGTTTACTAGGCCCACCTTAATGCAAGTTGTAAGATAGACAGAGTTTTAAGATTCAGTTCAGTATAGGATACAAAAACCCAGACATTTCGTACAGAGTTTACTAGGCCGAGATAAATGGAAGTTGCAATATAGACAGAGCTTTCAGATTCAGTTCAGTATGGGATACAAAAACCCACAGATTGTGGACACTTTACTAGGCCCAGAATACTGGAAATTGTAATAAACACACTATTTTTTGATTCAGTTCAGTATGGGATAATAAAACCCACAGATTGAGGACACTTTACTAGTCCCAGATTACTGGAAATTGTAATATACACACATTTTTTTTAGATTCAGTTCACTATGGGATACAAAAACCCATAGATTGTGGACACTTTGATCGGCCCAGACTAATGGATATTGTAATAAACACCCTATTTTTAGATTCAGTTCAGTATGAAATACAAAAACCCACAGATTCTTGACAGTTTACTAGGACAGATTAATGCAAGTTGTAATATAGACAGAGCTTTCAGATTCAGTTCAGTATGGGACACAAAAACCCACATATTGTGGACACTTTACTATGCCCTGATTATTGCAAGTTGTAACATAGACAGAGTTTTCAGATTCAGTTCAGTTTGGGATACAAAAACCCACAGAATGTGGATACTTTACTAAGCCCAGATTAATGCAAGTTGAAATATAGACAGAGTTTTCAGATTCAGTTCAGTATGGGCTACAAAAACCCAAAGATTGAGGACACTTTTCTAGGACCTAATTAATGGAAATTGTAATATACACAATTTTTTCAGATTCAGTTCAGTATGGGATACAAAAACCCACAGATTGTGGACATTAATGGAAATTGTAATATACACACATTTTTTTTAGATTCAGTTCAGTATGGGATACAAAAACCCACAGATTGTGGACACTTTTCTAGTCCCAGAAATAATGCGAGTTGTAATATAGACAGAGTTTTCAGATTCAATTCAGTGTTGGAAAAAAAAAAAAACACAGATTGTGGACACTGTGATAGGCCCAGATTAATGGAATTTGTAAGATACACACTCTTTTCAGGTTCAGTATGCTATGCAAAAGCCTACAGATTGTGGACAATTTTCTAGGCCCAGATAAATGGAAGTTGTAATATAAACAGAGTTTTTACATTCAGATCAGTATGGGATACAAAAACCCACAGATTTATGTACACAGTTTACTAGGCCCACCTTAATGCAAGTTTTAATATAAACAGAGTTTTAAGATTTAGTTCAGTGATGGATAGAAAAACCCACCTATTGTGGACAATTTACTAGGCCCAGTTAATTGAAATTGTAATATACACACTTTTTTCAGATTCTGTTCAGTATGGGAAACAGAAACCTACAGATTGTGTACTCTTTACTAAGCCCAGTTTATTGTAAATTGTGATATAGACAGAGTTTTCTAATTCAGTTCAGTATAAGATACAAAAATCCACATATTTTGTACACAATTTACTAGGCCCATATTAATGCAAGTTATAATATAGACAGAGTTTTCAAATTCAGTTTAGTATGGGATACAAAAACCCACAGATTGGGGACACTTTTCTAGAACCAGATTAATGGAAATTGTAATATACACATTTTGTTTAGATTCAGTTCAGTATGCTATACAGAAACCTACAGATTGTGGACAAGTTACTAGGCTCAGATTAATGGAAATTGTAATATACACACTGTTTCAGATTCAGTTCAGTATGGGATACAAAAATCAACAAATTGTGGAAACTTTACTAGGCCCAGATTAGTGGAAGTTGTAATATAAACAGATTTTTTAGATTCAGTTCAGTATGGGATACAAAAACCCACAGATTTTGTACACAGTTTATTAGGCCCACCTTAATGCAAGTTGTAATATAGACAGAGTTTTAAGATTCAGTTCAGCATAAGATACAAAAACACACACATTTTGTACACAGTTTACTAGGCCCAGAGAAATGGAAGTTGCAATATAGACAGAGCTTTCAGATTCAGTTGTATGGGATACAAACACCCACAGATTGTGGACACTTTACTAGGCCCAGATTACTGGAAATTGTAATAAACACACTATTTTTAGATTCAGTTCAGTATGGGATACAAAGACCCACGGATTGTGGACACGTTACTAAGCCCAGATTTATGCAAGTTGTAATATAGACAGAGTTTTAAGATTCAGTTCAGTGTTGGATACAAAAACCCACCTATTCTGGACAATTTACTAGGCCCAGTTAATGGAAATTGTAATATACACACTTTTTCAGATTCTGTTCAGTATGGGAAACAGAAACCTACAGATTGTGGACAATTTGCTAGGCCCACATTAATGTCAACTGTAATATACACACTTTTTTCAGATTCAGTTCAGTATGGGATACACAAATCCACAATTTGTGTACTCTTTACTAGGCCCAGATTACTGTAAATTGTGATATAGACAGAGTTTTCAGATTCAGTTCAGTATAAGATACAAAAACCCATGTATTTTGTACACAGTTTACTAGGCCCTGATCAATGTAAGTTGTAATATAGACATAGCTTTCAGATTCTCTTCAGTGTGGGATACAAAAACCCACAGATTGTGGACACTTTACTAGGCCCAGATTAATGGAAATTGTAATATACACATATGTTTTTTAGATTCAGTTCAGTATGGGATACAAAAACCCACAGATTGTGGACACTTTGATAGGCCCAGATTAATGGAAATTGTAAGATAAACACTCTTTTCAGGTTCAGTATGCTATGCAGAAGCCTACAGAATGTGGACAATTTTCTAGGCCCAGATTAACGGAAGTTGTAATATAAACAGAGTTTTTACATTCAGTTCAGTATGGGATACAAGAACCCACAGATTGTGGACACTTTACTAGGCCCAGATTAATGGAAATTGTAATATACACATATTTTTTTTAGATTCAGTTCATTATGGGATACAAAAACCCACAGATTGTGGACACTTTGATAGGCCCAGATTAATGGAAATTGTAAGATACACACTCTTTTCAGGTTCAGTATGCTATGCAGAAGCCTACAGATTGTGGACAATTTTCTAGGCCCAGATTAATGGAAGTTGTAATTTAAACAGAGTTTTAAGATTCAGTTCAGTGTTGGATACAAAAACCCACCTATTCTGTACAATTTACTAGGCCCAGTTAATGGAAATTGTAATATACACACTTTTTCAGATTCTGTTCAGAATGGGAAACAGAAACCTACAGATTGTGGACAATTTGCTATGCCCACATTAATGTAAATTGTAAAATACACACTTTTTCCAGGTTCACTATGCTATACAGAAGCCTACAGATGGTGGACAATTTACTAGACCCAGATTAATGGAAGTTGTAATATAAAAAGAGTTTTTAGATTCAGTTCAGTATGGGATACAAAAACCACAGATTTTGAACACAGTTTACTAGGCTCAGATGAATGGAAGTTGCAATATAGACAGAGCTGTCAGATTCAGTTGTATGGGATACAAAACCCCGCAGATTGTGGACACTTTACTAGGCCCAGATTAATGGAAATTGTAATAAACACACAATTTTCAGATTCAGTTCAGTATGGGATGCAAAAAGCCAAAGATTGTGGACACATTACTAGGCCTAGATTAATAGAACTGGTCATATAAACCGAATTTTCAGATTCAGTTCAGTATGGGATACAAAAACCCACAGATTGTGGATACTTTACTAAACCCAGATTAATGCAAGTTATAATTTAGACAGAGTTTTCAGATTCAGTTCAGTGTGGGAAACAAAAACCCACTGATTGTGAACACTTTACTAGGCCCAGAATAATGGAAATTGCAATATACACACTTTTTTCAGGTTCAGTATGCTATACAGAAGCCTACAGATTGTGGACAATTTACTAGGCCCATTTTAATGGAAGTTGTAATATAAACATAGTTTTTAGATTCAGTTCAGTATAAGATACAAAAACCCACAGATTCTGTACATAGTTTACTAGGCCCACTTTAATGCAAGTTGTAATATAGACAGAGTTTTAAGATTCAGATCAGTATAGGATATAAAAACCCAAACATTTTGTACACAGTTTACTAGGCCCAGATAAATGGAAGTTGCAATATAGAAAGAGCATTCAGATTCAGTTGTATGGGATACAAAAACCCACAGATTGTGGACACTTTACTAGGCCCAGATTAATGGAAATTGAAATAAACACACTATTTTCAGATTCAGTTCAGTATGTGATACAAAAAGCCACAGATTGTGTACACATTACTAGGCCCAGATTAATGGAACTTGTAATATAGCGAGATTTCAGTTTCAGTTCAGTATGGGATACAAAAACCCACAGATTGTGGACAGTTTACTAGGACAGGTTAATGCAAGTTGTAAAATAGAAAGAGCTTTCAGATTCAGTTCAGTATGGGACACAAAAACCCACATATTGTGGACACTTTACTATGCCCATATTAATGGAAATTGTAACATACACACTTTTTTCAGATTCAGTTCAGTATGGGATACAAAAATTCACAAATTGTGTATACTTTACTAAGCCCAGATTAATGCAAGTTGTAATATAGACAGAGTTTTCAGATTCAGTTCAGTGTGGGATACAAAAACACCACAGATTGTGGACACTTTGCTAGGCCCAGATTAATGGAAATTGTAATATACACACTTTTTTCAGGTTCAGTATGCTATACAGCAGCCTACAGATTGTGTACAATTTACTAGGCCCAGATTAATGGACGTTATAATATAAAAAGAGCTCTTAGATTCAGTTCAGTATGGGATATAAAAACCACAGATTTTGAACACAGTTTACTAGGCCCAGATAAATGGAAGTTGCAATATAGACAGAGCTTTCAGATTCAGTTTTATGGGATAAAAAAAAAACACAGATTGTGGACACTTTACTAGGCCCAAATTAATGGAAATTGTAATAAATACACAATTTTCAGATTCAGTTCAGTATGGGATACAAAAAGCCACAGATTGTGGACACATTACTAGGCCCAGATTAATAGAACTGGTAATATAAACCGAGTTTTCAGATTCAGTTCAGTATGGGATACAAAAACCCACAGATTGTGGATACTTTACTAATCCCAGATTAATGCAAATTATAATATAGACAGAGTTTTCAGATTCAGTTCAGTGTGGGAAACAAAAAACCACAGATTGTGAACACTTTACTAGGCCCAGAATAATGGAAATTGTAATATACACACTTTTTTTAGGTTCAGTATGCTATACAGAAGCCTACAGATTGTGGACAATTTACTAGGCCCATATTAATGGAAGCTGTAATATATACAGAGCTTTCAGATTCAGTTTTATGGGATAAAAAAAAACCACAGATTGTGGACACTTTACTAGGCCCAGATAAATGGAAATAGTAATAAACACACAATTTTCAGATTAAGTTCAGTATGGGATACAAAAAGCCACAGATTGTGGATACATTACTAGGCCCAGATTAATTGAACTGGTAATATAAACCGAGTTTTCAGATTCAGTTCAGTATGGGATACAAAAACCCCCAGATTGTGGTCAGTTTACTTGGACAGATTAATCAAAGTTGCAAAATAGACAGAGCTTTCAGATTCAGTTCAGTCTGGGACACAAAAACCCACATATTGTGGACACTTTACTATGTCCAGATTAATAGAAATTGTAATATACACACTTTTTTCAGATTCATTTCAGTATGGGATACAAAAATTCACAAATTGTGGATACTTTACTAAGCCCAGATTAATGCAAGTTGTAATATAGACAGAGTTTTCAGATTCAGTTCAGTGTGGGATACAAAAACCCACAGATTGGCGACACTTTACTATGCCCAGATTAATGGAAATTGTAATATACACACTTTTTTTTATATTCAGTTCAGTATAGGATACAAAAATTCACAAATTGTGGACACTTTACTAGGCCCAGATTATCGTAAGTTGTAATATAAACAGAGTTTTTAGATTCAGTTCAGTATGGGATACAAAAACCCACAGCTTGTGGACAGTTTACTAGGATAGATTAATGCAAGTTGTTATATGGACAGAGTATTCAGATTCAATTCAGTATACGATACAAAAACCCACACATTTTGTACACAGTTTAATAGGCCCAGATAAATGGATGTTGTAATATAGACAGAGCTTTCAGATTCAGTTCAGTATGGGATACAAAATCCCACAAATTGTAGACACTTTACTAGTCCCAGATTATTGAAAGTTCTAATATAGACAGAGTTTCAGATTCAGTTCAATATGGGATAGAAAAACCCACAGATTGTGGACACTTTACTAGGCCCAGATTAATGGAAGTTGTAATATAAACAGAGTTTTTAGATTCAGTTCAGTATAAGATACAAAAACCCACAGATTCTGTACATATTTTACTAGTCCCACTTTAATGCAAGTTGTAATATAGACAGAGTTTTAAGATTCAGTTCAGTATAGGATATAAAAACCCAAACATTTTGTACACAGTTTACTAGGCCCAGATAAATGGAAGTTGCAATATAGATAGAGCATTCAGATTCAGTTGTATGGGATACAAAATCCCACAGATTGTCGACACTTTACTAGGCCCAGATTAATTGAAATTGTAATAAACACACAATTTTCTGATTCAGTTCAGTATGGGATACAAAAAGCCACAGATTGTGGACACATTACTAGGCCCAGATTAATAGAACTGGTAATATAAACCGAGTTTTCAGATTCAGTTCAGTATGGGATACAAAAGCGCACAGATTGTGGACAGTTTACTAGGACAGATTAATGCAAGTTGTAATATAGACAGAGCTTTCAGATTCAGTTCAGTATGGGACACAAAAACCCACATATTGTGGACACTTTAATAGGCCCTGATTATTGCAAATTGTAACATAGGCAGAGTTTTCAGATTCAGTTCAGTATGGGATACAAAAACCCACAGATTGTGGATACTTTACTAAACCGAGATTAATGCAAGCTGTAATATAGACAGAGTTTTCAGATTCAGTTCAGTGTGGGAAACAAAAACCCACAGATTGTGAACACTTTACTAGGCTCAGAATAATGGAAATTGTAATATACACACTTTTTTTAGGTTCAGTATGCTATACAGAAGCCTACAGATTGTGGACAATTTACTAGGCCCATATTAATGGGAGTTGTAATATAAACAGAGTTTTTAGATTCAGTTCAGTATAATATACAAAAACACCCAGATTCTGAACATAGTTTACTAGGCCCACTTTAATGCAAGTTGTAATATAGACAGAGTTTTAAGATTCTGTTCAGTATAGGATATAAAAACCCAAACATTTTGTACACAGTTTACTAGGCCTAGTTTACTAGTTGTAATATAGATAGAGCATTTAGATTCAATTGTATGGGATACAAAAACCCACAGATTGTGGACACTTTAGTAGGCCCAGATTAATGGAAATTGTAATAAACACACTATTTTTACATTTAGTTCAGTATGTGATACAAAAAGCCACAGATTGTGTACACATTTCTAGGCCCAGATTAATGGAACTTGTAATATAACGAGATTTCAGTTTCAGTTCAGTATGGGATACAAAAACCCACAGATTGTGGACAGTTTACTAGGACAGATTAATGCAAGTTGCAAAATAGACAGAGCTTTCAGATTCAGTTCAGTATGGGATACAAAAATTCACAAATTGTGGATACTTTACTAAGCCTAGATTAATGCAAGTTGTAATATAGACAGAGTTTCAGATTCAATTCAGAGTTGGATACAAAAACCCACAGATTGTGGACACTTTGCTAGGCCCAGATTAATGGAAATTGTATAATACACACTTTTTCCAGGTTCACTATGCTATACAGCAGCCTACAGATTGTGGACAATTTACTAGGCCCTGATTAATGAATGTTGTAATATAAAAACGAGTTCTTAGATTCAGTTCAGTATGGGATACAAAAACCACAAATTTTGAACACAGTTTGCCAGGCCCAGATAAATGGAAGTTGCAATATAGACAGAGCTTTCAGATTCAGTTGTATGGGATTAAAAAAAAACACAGATTGTGTTCACTTTACTAGGCCCAGATAAATGGAAATTGTAATAAACACACAATTTTCAGATTCAGTTCAGTATGGGATACAAAAAGCCACAGATTGTGGACACATTACTATGCCCAGATTAATAGAACTGGTAATATAAACCGAGTTTTCAGATTCAGTTCAGTATGGGATACAAAAACGCACAGATTGTGGACAGTTTACTAGGACAGATTAATGCAAGCTGTAATATAGACAGAGTTTTCAGATTCAGTTCAGTGTGGGAAACAAAAACCCACAGATTGTGAACACTTTACTAGGCTCAGAATAATGGAAATTGTAATATACACACTTTTTTTAGGTTCAGTATGCTATACAGAAGCCTACAGATTGTGGACAATTTACTAGGCCCATATTAATGGGAGTTGTAATATAAACAGAGTTTTTAGATTCAGTTCAGTATAATATACAAAAACACCCAGATTCTGAACATAGTTTACTAGGCCCACTTTAATGCAAGTTGTAATATAGACAGAGTTTTAAGATTCAGTTCAGTATAGGATATAAAAACCCAAACATTTTGTACACAGTTTACTAGGCCCAGATAAATGGAAGTTGCAATATAGACAGAGCATTCAGATTCAGTTGTATGGGATACAAAAACCCACGGATTGTGGACACTTTACTAGGCCCAGATTAATGGAAATTGCAATAAACACACTATTTTTAGATTCAGTTCAGTATGGGATACAAAAACCCACATATTGTGGACAATTTACTATGCCCATATTAATGGAAATGGTAATATACACACTTTTTTCAGATTCAATTCAGTGTTGGATACAAAAACCCACAGATTGTGGACACTTTGCTAGGCCCAGATTAATGGAAATTGTACATTGCACACTTTTTCCAGGTTCACTATGCTATACAGCAGCCTACAGATTGTGGACAATTTACTAGGGCCAGATTAATGAATGTTGTAATATAAAAAGAGTTCTTAGATTCAGTTGTATGGGATACAAAAACCCACAGATTGTGGACACTTTAGTAGGCCCAGATTAACCCCTTAAGGACACGGCCCTATTTCACCTTAAGGACCAGGCCATTTTTTCAAAATCTGACCAGTGTCACTTTATGTGGTGATAACTTTAAAACGCTTTTTCTTATCCAGGCCATTCTGAGATTGTTTTTTCGTCACCTATTGTACTTCATGACAGTGGTAAAATGAAGTCGAAAAATTTCATTTTTATTTATAAAAAAATACCAAATTTACCAAAAATTTTGAAAAATTTGCAATTTTCCAAGTTTCAATTACTCTACTTCTATAATACATAGTAATACTGCCAAAAAAAGTTATTGATTTACATTCCCATATGTCTACTTCATGTATCGATCATTTTGGGAATGCCATTTTATTTTTGGGGACGTTACAAGGCTTAGAAGTTTAGAAGCAAATCTTGAAATTTTTCAGAAATTTTCAAAACCCACTTTTTATGGACCAGTTCAGGTCTGAAGTCACTTTGTGAGGCTTACATAATAAAACCACCCAAAATGACCCCATTCTAGAAACTACACCCCTCAAGGTATTCAAAACTGATTTTACAAACATCATTAACCCTTTAGGTTTTCCACAAGAGTTAATGGCAAATGGAGATAAAATTTCAGAATTTCAATTTTTGTAAAATTTTCCATTTTAATCCTTTTTCCAGTAACAAAGCAAGGGTAAATAGCCAAACAAAACTTAATATTTATTCCCCGATTCTGCAGTTTGCACGAACACCCTATATGTGGTCAGTAAACTGCTGTATGGCCAAACTGCAGGGCGCAGAAGGAAAGGAGCGCCATATGGTTTTTGGAACGCGGATTTTGCTGGGCTGGTTTTTTACACCATGTCCCATTTGAAGCCCCCGATGCACCCCTAGAGTAGAAACTCCATAAAAGTGACTCCATCTAAGAAACTACACCCTCAAGGTATTCAAAACCAGTTTTACAAACTTTGTTAACCCTTTAGGTGTTCCACAAGAGTTATTGGCAAATGGAGATGAAATTTACGAATTTCTATTTTTGTTACCTTGTCTCAAAAAAGTGTAATATAGAGCAACCAAAAATCATGTTTACCCTAGAATAGTACCAACAAAACTGACACCTTATCCCGTAGTTTCCAAAATGGGGTCACTTTTTGGAGTTTCTACTGTAGGGGTGCATCAGGGGGGCTTCAAATGGGACATAGTGTCAAAAAACCAGTCCAGCAAAATCTGCCTTCCAAAAACCATATGGCGTTCCCTTCCTTCTGTGCCCTGCCGTTTGGCCATACAGTAGTTTACGACCACATATGGGGTGTTTGTGCAAACAAGAGAATCAGGGCAATAAATATTGAGTTTTGTTTGGCTGTTAACCCTTGCTTTGTTACTGGAAAAATGGATTAAAATGGAAAATTTGCAAAAAAATAGCTGTTTTGGGACTGTTTTTATTTTTTGTTATTTACATAGTTGAACTGACAGGTCTTGTTATTTACATAGTTGAACTGACAGTGTCTCCACATTCTGAAAGCCATAGTTTTATTTTATTTTTTTGGGCGACTGTCTTATGTAGGGGCTCATTTTTTGCGGGATGAGATGGCGGTTTGATTGGCACTATCTTGGGGTGCATATGACATTTTGGTCGCTTGCTATTACACTTTTTGTGATGTAAGGTGACAAAAATGGCTTTTGACACCGTATTTTTTTTTTTTTTTTTTGCTGTGTTCAGCTGATGGGTTAGGTCATGTGTTATTTTTATAGATCAGGATGTGACGGACGCGGCGATACATAATATGTATACTTTTTATTTATTTATATAAGTTTTACACAATAATATCATTTTTTAAAACAAAAAAATATCATGTTTTAGTGTCTCCATAGTTTGAGAGCCATATTTTTTTTTTTTTTGGGCGATTGTCCTATGTAGGGGCTCATTTTTTGCGGGATGAGATGGCGGTTCGAATGGTACTATCTTGGGGTGCATATGACTTTTTGATCGCTTACTATTACACTTTTTGTGATGTAAGGTGACAAAAAAATGGCTTGTTTGACAACGTTTTTATTTTTTATGTTTACGGCGTTCATCTGAGGGGTTAGGTCATGATATATTTTTATAGAGCAGGTCCTTACGGACGCGGCGATACCTAATATGTATACCTTTTTTAATTTATTTTGGTTTTACACAATAATATCCTTTTTGAATACCGGTACGTCATGTGTCCTTAAGGACTCGGGAAACATGCCGTACCGGTAAGTCATGTGTCCTAAAGGGGTTAATGGAAATTGTAATAAACACACTATTTTTAGATTCAGTTCAGTATGTGATACAAAAAGCCACAGATTGTGTACACATTTCTAGGCCCAGATTAATGGAACTTGTAATATAACGAGATTTCAGTTTCAGTTCAGTATGGGATACAAAAACCCACAGATTGTGGAGAGTTTACTAGGAAAAATTAATGCAAGTTGTAAAATAGACAGAGCTTTCAGATTCAGTTCAGTATGGGACACAAAAACCCACATATTGTGGACAATTTACTATGCCCATATTAATGGAAATTGTAATATACACACTTTTTTTCAGATTCAGTTCAGTATGGGATACAAAAATTCACAAATTGTGGATACTTTACTAAGCCTAGATTAATGCAAGTTGTAATATAGACAGAGTTTCAGATTCAATTCAGAGTTGGATACAAAAACCCACAGATTGTGGACACTTTGCTAGGCCCAGATTAATGGAAATTGTATAATACACACTTTTTCCAGGTTCACTATGCTATACAGCAGCCTACAGATTGTGGACAATTTACTAGGCCCAGATTAATGAATGTTGTAATATAAAAACGAGTTCTTAGATTCAGTTCAGTATGGGATACAAAAACCACAAATTTTGAACACAGTTTGCCAGGCCCAGATAAATGGAAGTTGCAATATAGACAGAGCTTTCAGATTCAGTTGTATGGGATAAAAAAAAAACACAGATTGTGTACACTTTACTAGGCCCAGATTAATGGAAATTGTAATAAACACACAATTTTCAGATTCAGTTCAGTATGGGATACAAAAAGCCACAGATTGTGGACACATTACTAGGCCCAGATTAATAGAACTGGTAATATAAACCGAGTTTTCAGATTCAGTTCAGTATGGGATACAAAAACGCACAGATTGTGGACAGTTTACTAGGACAGATTAATGCAAGTTGTAATATAGACAGAGTTTTCAGATTCAGTTCAGTGTGGGAAACAAAAACCCACAGATTGTGAACACTTTACTAGGCCCAGAATAATGGTAATTGTAATATACACACTTTTTTTAGGTTCAGTATGCTATACAGAAGCCTACAGATTGTGGACAATTTACTAGGCCCATATTAATGGAAGTTGTATATATAAACAGAGTTTTTAGATTCAGTTCAGTATAATATACAAA
Source organism: Bufotes viridis (assembly GCA_033119425.1). NCBI lineage: Eukaryota > Metazoa > Chordata > Amphibia > Anura > Bufonidae > Bufotes > Bufotes viridis. The sequence goes on from CM065595.1 coordinate 77,952,116, forward strand.
AACACCCAGATTCTGAACATAGTTTACTAGGCCCACTTTAATGCAAGTTGTAATATAGACAGAGTTTTAAGATTCAGTTCAGTATAGGATATAAAAACCCAAGCATTTTGTACACAGTTTACTAGGCCCAGATAAATGGAAGTTGCAATATAGACAGAGCATTCAGATTCAGTTGTATGGGATACAAAAACCCACGGATTGTGGACACTTTACTGGGCCCAGATTAATGGAAATTGTAATAAACACACTATTTTTAGATTCAGTTCAGTATGGGATACAAAAACCCACAGATTGTGGACAGTTTACTAGGACAGATTAATGCAAGTTGTAAAATAGACAGAGCTTTCAGATTCAGTTCAGTATGGGACACAAAAACCCACAGATTGTCTACACTTTACTAGGCCCAGATCAATTGAAATTATAATAAACACACTATTTTCAGATTCAATTCATCATGGGATACAAGAACCCACAGATTGTGAACACTTTACTAGGCCCAGAATAATGGAAATTGTAATATACACACTTTTTTCAGGTTCAGTATCCTATACAGAAGCCTACAGATTGTGGACAATTTACTAGGCTCAGATTAATGGAAGTTGTAATATAAACAGAGTTTTTAGATTAAGTTCAGTCTGGGATACAAAAACCCACAAATTTTGTACACAGCTTACTAGGCCCACTTTTATGCAAGTTGTAATATAGACAGAGTTTTAAGATTCAGTTCAGTATAGGATACAAAAACCCACACATTTTGTACACAGTTTACTAGGCCCAGCTAATTAGAAGTTGCAATATATACAGAGCTTTCAGATTCAGTTGTATGGGATACAAAAACCAACAGATTGTCGACACTTTACTAGGCCCAGATTAATTGAAATTGTAATAAACACACTATTTTCAGATTTAATTCAGTATGGGATACAAGCAGCGGCGGATTAAGTGCATGATAGGCCCGTGGCTGTCTACCCAACTTGGGCCCCCCCCCCCCACTCCATTTTAATTTTCAGGTTTTTTTTCTGTGTGAAGAGGCTGCGGTGCTTTGTGAGCGTCACAGTCTCTTCCTAGGCCATATGATGTCACATTCATCGTTTACGTGGCCGAGGTGCAGCTCTGTCCCATCTGAGTGATTGGGGCTGAGCTGCAATACCAAGCGCAGTGCTGTCAAATGAACAGCGCTGTGCTTGGTAAGGAGCAAAGAGGCTGCGGCGCTCACTGGAACATCACGGTCTCCTCAAACAGGAGTCTGACCCCCACCATCTCATAACTCTCTGTGTACAGATGTCATAGATGTTACCTGCAGTCCTATGTAACACCCCACATAACACAGTGATTTATTCTGTTATGTGGGGTGTTACATAGGACTGCAGGGAACATGTACAACATTATCTGCACACAGAGAGTTATCACTGGTATCTGGGCTGTTACATAGGGCTGCAGGTGAAAAATTAAAGTTTAAGTTGCCAAATTTAAAATACATATGATTATGATAAAGACTTGGAGGAGAAGATGAGACGCAGGTCACAGCAGTGAGGATACAGCACCACATACCTCTTACATCCAGGGACTTCTCCTGTCATGTAGATCTTCTCTTTCCTCTTCTCCTCCGTCTGACCCAGACTGCCATGACTAATTCTTTCAGCCGCATCTCGTCTCTACAGAATTTGTTACACAGACACGTTAGATTTCTCATAATTGGGGTCATTTATCAAACTGGTGTAAATTAGAACTGGCTTAGTTGCCCATAGCAACCAATTAGATTCCACCTTTCCTTTTCCAGAGAAGCTGTTAAAAATGAAAGGTGGAATCTGTTGCTATGGACAACTAAGCCAGGTCTACTTTACACCAGCTTTATAAATTATCCCAAAGGTCCCTATAGTGTCTACAGCAGTTATAATGTCCCCTAGAGTGCCCCCAGTAATAACAACAACACCCTATATTGTGCTCCAGGTAATAATGCCTGTATAGTGTCCCCAAAAATAATGTCCCCCAATACCCCACACTGCCCCCATATAGTAATCTCCCCCACACTGCCCCATATAGTAATTTCCCCCCACACACACACAAACTGTCCCCATATGGTAATTTCCCCCACACTGTCCCCATATAGTAATTTCCCCCACACAGTCCCCATATAGTAATTTCCCCCACACTGTCCCATATAGTAATTTCCCACCACACTGCCCCCATACAGTAATTTCCCCCACACTGCCCCATATAGTAATTTCCCCCACACTGCCCCCATATAGTAATTTCCCCCACACTGCCCCCATATAGTAATTTCCCCACACTGCCCCCATATAGTAATTTCCCCACACTGCCCCATATAGTAATTTCCCCCACACTGCCCCCATACAGTAATTTCCCCCACACTGCTCCATATAGTAATTTCCCTCACACTGCCCCCATATAGTAATTTCCCCCACACTGTCCCATCTAGTAATTTCCCTCACACTGCCCCCATATAGTAATTTCCCCCACACTGCCCCCATATAGTAATTTCCCCCACACTGCCCCCATATAGTAATTTCCCACCACACTGCCCCCATACAGTAATTTCCCCACACTGCCCCCATATAGTAATTTCCCACACTGCCCCCATATAGTAATTTCCCTCACACTGCCCCCATATAGTAATTTCCCTCACACTGCCCCCATATAGTAGTTTCCCCCACACTGCCCCCATATAGTAATTTCCCACCACACTGCCCCCATACAGTATTTTCCCTCATACTGCCCCCATATAGTAATTTTCCTCACACTGCCCCCATATAGTAATTTTCCTCACACTGCCCCCATATAGTAATTTCCCTCACACTGCCCCCATACAGTAGTTTCCCCCACACTGCCCCCATATTGTAATTTCCCACCACACTGCCCCCATACAGTAATTTCCCCCACACTGCCCCCATATAGTAATTTCCCACCACACTGCCCCCATACAGTAATTTCCCCCACACTGCCCCCATATAGTAATTTCCCTCACACTGCTCCCCATATAGTAATTTCCCTCACACTGCCCCCATACAGTAGTTTCCCCCACACTGCCCCCATATAGTAATTTCCCACCACACTGCCCCCATACAGTAATTTCCCCACACTGCCCCCATATAGTAATTTCCCTCACACTGCCCCCATAAAGTAATTTCCCCCACACTGCTCCATATAGTAATTTCCCCACACTGCCCCATATAGTAATTTCCCCACACTGTCCCATATAGTAATTTCCCCACACTGCCCCATATAGTAATTTCCCCACACTGCCCCATATAGTAATTTCCCACACTGCCCCCATATAGTAATCTCCGCCACACTGCCTCCATATAGTAATTTCCCCACACTGCCCCCATATAGTAATTTCCCCACACTGCCCCATATAATAATTTCCCCACACTGCCCCCATATAGTAATTTCCCACACTGCCCCATAGAGTAATTTCCCCACACTGCCCCATACAGTAATTTCCCCACACTGCCCCATATAGTAATTTCCCCACACTGCTCCATACAGTAATTTCCCCACACTGCCCCATATAGTAATTTCCCCACACTGCTCCATACAGTAATTTCCCCACACTGCCCCCATACAGTAATTTCCCCACACTGCCCCCATACAGTAATTTCCCACACTGCCCCCATACAGTAATTTCCCCACACTGCCCCCATACAGTAATTTCCCCACACTGTCCCCATACAGTAATTTCCCCACACTGCCCCATACAGTAATTTCCCCACACTGCCCCATATAGTAATTTCCCCCACACTGCTCCATACAGTAATTTCCCCCACACTGCCATCCATTAATTAATTTGCCCCCACACTGCCATCCATTAATTAATTTGCCCCCACACTGCCATCCATTAATTAATTTGCCCCCACACTGCCATCTATTAATTTGCCCCCACAACTGCCATCCATTAATTAATTTGCCCCCACAACTGCCATCCATTAATTAGTTTGCCCCCACACTCTCATCCATTAATTTGCCCCACACTGCCATTTATTAATTATTTTGCCCCCACACTGCCATCCATTAATTTGCCCCCACAACTGCCATCCATTAACTAATTTGCATCACTGTCCCTTAATATCTCCTCTCCCCCCCCCCAAGTTAGCACATACACATAAAAAAAAAAAAAGGTAATACTTACCTGTATGCTGAATGGTGTGGCAGGCGCGCGTACATCAGAGCGTGCGCGAGCGCCACCATACAGGCGCGCGATGACGTCATCACGCGCGCCGCACGATGATGTCATCGCGCACGCCGGGCTTCTACCACCACACAGGCCTCAGGCCTACTAGGCCTGAAGCCTATGGCGGTGATAGGCGGCAGGGCAGGAAACTATACGCTCCCATGCCCCACCGCAGTACGTGGGTGTTCGGGTCGGCGCTGGGCCCCCCAGCGATGCCGGGCCCCGGGCGACCGACCCAAACGCCCCAATTATAATCTGCCACTGGATACAAGAACCCACAGATTGTAAACAGTTTACTAGGACAGATTAATGCAAGTTTTAAAATAGACAGAGCTTTCAGATTCAGTTCAGTATGGGATACAAAAACTCACAGATTGTGGACACTATACAAGGCCCAGATTAATGGAAATTGCAATATGCACGCTCTTTTCAGATTCTATTCCGTATGGGATACAAAAATCCACAAATTGTGGACACTTTACTAGCCCCAGATTATTGGAAGTTGTAATATAAACAGAGTTTTTATATTCAGTTCAGAATGGGATACAAAAACCCACAGATTGGGGGTACTTTACTAAGCCCAGATTAATGCAAGTTGTAATATAGATAGAGTTTTCAAATTCAGTTCAGTATGGGATATAAAAACTCACGGATTGTTAACAATTTACTAGGTCCATATTAATGGAAATTGTAATATACACAGTTTTTTTCAGATTCAATTCAGTATGGGATGCAAAAACCCACATATTGTGGACACTTTACTAGGCCCAGATTAATGGAAATTGTAATATACACACTTTTTTCAGATTCAGTTCAGTATGGCATACAAAAACCCACAGATTGTGGACACTTAACTAGGCCCAGATTAATGCAAATTGTAATATAAACACTTTCGTTAGATTTAATTCAGTATGGGATACAAAAAAACAAAGATTTTGTACACAGTTTACTAGGCCCACCTTAATGCAAGATGTAATATAGACAGAGTTTTCAGATTCAGTGCAGTGTAAGATACAAAAACCCACATTTTTTTTTACACAGTTTACAAGGCCCTGATCAAGGTATGCAGTAATATAGACAGAGTTTTCAGATTTAGTTCAGTATGGGATACAAAAACCGACAGATTGTGGAAAATTTTCTAGGCCCATATTAATGCAAGTTGTAATATAAACAGAGTTTTCAGATTCAGTTCAGTGTGGGATAAAAAAACCCACAGATTGTGGACACTTTACTAGGCCCAGATTAATGGAAATTATAATATACACACTTTTTTCAGATTCGGTTCATTATGGGTTACAAAAACCCACAGATTGTGGACACTTTACTAGGCCCAGAGTAATGGACGTTATGATATAGAGAGATTTTTCAGATTCAGTTCAGTATGGGATAAAAAAAACACATATTGTGGACACTTTACTAGGCCCAGAATATTGCAAATTGTAATATAGACAGAGTGTTCAGTTTCAGTTCAGTATGGGATACAAGAGCCCACAGATTGCGGGCACTTTACTAAGCCCAGATTAATGCAAGGTGTAAGATAGATATAGTTTTCAGATTCAGTTCAGTGTGGGATATAAAAACCCACGTTTTCTTTACACTTTAGTAGGCCCAGATTAATGAAAATTGTAATATACACACTTTTTTTTCAAATTCAGTTCAGTATGGGATACAAAAATTCACAGATTTTGTCCACAGTTTACAAGACCCTGATCAAGGTAAGTTGTAATATAGACAGAGTTTTCAGATTCAGTTCAGTGTTAAATACAAAAACCCACATATTGTGGACACTTTACTAGGCCCAGATTAATGCAAGTTGTAATATAGACAGTTTTCAGATTCAGTTCAGTATAGAATACAAAAACCCTTATATTTTGTACACAGTTTATTAGACCCTGATCAATGTAAGTTGTAATATAGACATAGCTTTCAGATTCAGTTTAGTATGGGATACAAAATCCGTCAGATTGTGGAAAATTTACTAGGCCCATATGAAAGCAAGTTTTAACATAGACAGAGTTTCAGATTCAGTTCAGTGTTGGATACAAAAACCCACCTATTGTGGACAATTTACTAGGCCCAGTTATTGGAAATTGTAATATACACACTTTTTTCAGATTCTGTTCAGTATGGGATACAGAAACCTACAGATTGTGGACAATTAGCTAGGCCCAGATTAATGTAAATTGTAATATACACACTTTTTTCAGATTCAGTTCAGTATTGGATACAAAAATCCACAATTTGTGTACACTTTACTAGACCCAGATTAATGGAAGTTGTAATATAAACAGAGTTTTTAGATTCAATTCAGTATGGAATAGAAAAACACACACAATTTGTACACAGTTTACTAGGCCCAACTAAATGCAAGTTGTAATATAGACAGAGTTTTCAGACTCAGTTCAGAATAGATACAAAAACCCACAGATTAAGGACACTTTACTAGGCCCAGAATAATGTAAATTGTGATATAGACAGAGTTTTCAGATTTAGTTCAGTATAAGATACAAAAACCCACATATTTTGTACACAGTTTACTAGGCCATGATCAGTGTAAGTTGTAATATAGACATAGCTTTCAGATTCTCTTCAGTATGGGATACAAAGACCCACAGATTGTGTACACTTTTCAAGGCCCATATTAATGCAAGTTGTAATATAGACAGTTTTCAGATTCAATTCAGTGTTGGATACAAAAACCCACAGATTGTGGACACTTTACTAGGCCCAGATTAATGGAAATTGTAATATACACACCTTTTTCAGATTCAGTTCAGTATGCCATACAGAAACCTACAGATTGTGGACAAGATACTAGACTCCGATTAATGGAAATTGTAATATACACACTTTTTCATATTCAGTTCAGTATGAGATACAAAAATCAACAAATTGTGGAGACTTTACTAGGCCCAGATTAGTGGAAGTTGTAATATAAACAGAGTTTTTAGATTCAGTTCCGTATGGGATACAAAAACCCACAGATTTTGTACATAGTTTACTAGGCCCACCTTAATGCAAGTTATAATATAGACAGAGTTTTAAGATTCAGTTCAGTATGGGATACAAAACCCACACATTTTGTACACAGTTTACTAGGCCCAGATAAATGGAAGTTGCAATATAGACTGAGCATTCAGATTCAGTTCAGTATGGGATACAAAAACCCACAGATTGTGGACACTTTACTAGGCCCAGATTAATGGAACTTGTAATATAAACCGCGTTTTCAGATTCAGTTCAGTATGGGATACAAAAACCCACAGATTGTGGACAGTTTACTAGGATAGATTAATGCAAGTTGTAATATAGACAGAGTTTTCAGATTAAGTTCAGTATAGGATACAAAAACCCACACATTTTGTACACAGTTTACTAGGCCCAGATAAATGGAAGTTGTAATATAGACAGAGCTTTCAGATTCAGTTCAGTATGGCATACAAAACCCCACATATTGTGGACACTTTACTAGTCCCAGATTTTTGCAAGTTGTAACATAGACAGAGCTTTCAGATTCAGTTCAGTATGGGATTCAAAAACCCACAGATTATGGACACTTTACTAGGCCCAGATAAATGAATGTTGTAATATAGACAGAGTTTTCAGATTTAATTTAGTATAGGATACAAAAACCCACAGATTGTGAATACTTTACTAGGTCCAGATTATGGAAATTGTAATATACACACATTTTTCAGATTCAGTCCAGTATGGGATACAAAAACCCACAGATTGTGGATACTTTACTAAGCCCAGATTAATGCAAGTTGTAATATAAATAGAGTTTTCAGATTCAGTTCAGTGTGGTACACAAAAATTCACAGATTGTGGACACTTTACAAGGCCCAGATTCACCCCTTTAGGACACATGATGTACTGGTACGGCATGTTTCCCGAGTCCTTAAGGACACATGACGTACCAGTACTTCATGAGTAGTTCCGATCACTGCTGCTCAGCTGGCAGTGATCAGAACAAGGTACCTGCTGAAATCATTCAGCAGGTACCTTGTTACAATGCCAAGGGGGGTCCTGTCACCCCCCCGTATGTGCGATCTCTGCAAACCGCAGGTCAATTCAGACCTGCAGTTTGCAGCGCTTTGTGCGATCTCTTATCCCCGCGGTCACAGTGAGTTAATGCCCCCAAAGTTTTCATCTTTAACCCCCCCTGCAGCCCCCAATCATATTATGGTGGCGGGTGTGCATGGGGCACGGACCGCGGTATGGAAGGGTTAACAGGGAGGGAGCTCCCTCCCTCTCTTATCAGGGGGCTGCTGTGCCTTTGCAGCCCCCCAACAGGATGGGATCATAGAGGGAGGGGGCTCCACTCCCTCCCCAACACCCCCTGCTCAGTTCTGGCAGCAGGTTATGGTTGTTATGGAGACAGGACACTTTCAGAAGCGTCCTGTCTCCATGGTGCTGAAAGTCTGAATAGACCTGCTAAAGTCTGTATTCAGACTTTGTAAAGTACAAAATACAGCACAGTGCACTATATAGTGTACTGTACTGTATTATACAGACACCAGATCCACTGGATCTTTCAGAACCAAGTGGGTCTGGGTAAAAAAAAAATGTAAAAAAGTAAAAAAAAAAAGTAAAAATGAAAAAAACACATATCACTGAATAAAAATTTAAAAAATAAAATACACTACACATATTAGTTATTGCCGCGTCCGTTAAACCTGCTCTATAAAAATATCACATGACTGAACTCCTCAGGTCAACGCCATAAAGAAATAAATAAAAATGGTGCAAATAAGCCATTTTTTGGCACCTTACATCACTGAAAGTGTAATACAAAGCGATCAAAAAGGCGTTTGCCTCCCAAAATAGTACCAATCAAACCGCCATCTCATCCCGCAAAAAATGAACCCCTACCTAAAACAATTGGCCAAAAAATAAAAAAACTATGCCTCTCAGACTAAAACATGATTTTTTTTTTCAAAAATGCTTTTTAGTGTATCTCCATATTGGGTATCTCCACATCCGTAAGAATGTGCTCTATAAAAATATCACATGACCTAACCCCTCAAGTAAACACTGTAAACAATTTTTTATAAAAACTTTGTCAAAAAGCCATTTTTTTGCCACCTTACATCACAAAAAGTATAATAGCAAGCGATCAAAAAGTCATATGACCCCCCAAATAGTGCCAATCTAACCGTCACCTCATCCCGCAAAAATTATACCCAACCTGAGACAATTGCCGAAAAACTGAAAAATATATGGGTCTCAGACTATAGAGACACTAAAACATGTTTTTTTTTTATTCAAAAAGGATATTATTGTGTAAAACCAAAATAAATTAAAAAAGGTATACATATTAGGTATCACCGCGTCCATAAGGACCTGCTCTATAAAAATATAACATGACCTAATCCCTCAGATGAACGCCGTAAACATAAAAAATAAAAACGTTGTCAAACAAGCAATTTTTTTGTCACCTTACATCACAAAAAGTGTAATAGTAAGCGATCAAAAAGTCATATGCACCCCAAGATAGTACCATTCGAACCGCCATCTCATCCTGCAAAAAATGAGCCCCTACATAGGACAATCGCCCAAAAAAAAAAAAATGGCTCTCAAACTATGGAGACACTAAAACATGATTTTTTTTTTGTTTTAAAAAATTATATTATTGTGTAAAACTTATATAAATAAATAAAAAGTATACATATTATATATCGCCGCATCTGTCACAACCTGATCTATAAATATAACACATGACCTAACCCCTCAGCTGAACACAGCAAAAAAAAAAAAAAACGGTGTCAGAAGCCATTTTTGTCACCTTACATCACAAAAAGTGTAAAAGCAAGTGACCAAAACGTCATATGCACCCAATGATAGTGCCAATCAAACCGCCATCTCATCCTGCAAAAAATGAGCAACTACATAAGACAGTCGCCCAAAAAAAACAAAAAAAAACTATGGCTTTCAGCATGTGGAGACACTAAAAAATAATTTTTTTCAAAAATGCTTTATTATGTAAAACTGAAACAAAAACCCCCAAAAAGTAGTCATATTTGGTATTGTTGCGTCCGTAACAACCTGCTCTATAGAAATAGCACACAATGTAACCTGTCAGTTCAACAATGTAAATAACAAAAAATAAAAACGGTCCCAAAACAGCTATTTTTTTTGCAAATTTTCCATTTTAATCCATTTTTACAGTAACAAAGCAAGGGTTAACAGCCAAACAAAACTCAATATTTATTGCCCTGATTCTCTTGTTTGCACAAACACCCCATATGTGGTCGTAAACTCCTGTATGGCCAAACGGCAGGGCACAGAAGGAAGGGAACGCCATATGGTTTTTGGAAGGCAGATTTTGCTGGACTGGATTTTAGACACTATGTCCAATTTGAAGAGCCCCTGATGCACCCCTACAGTAGAAACTCCAAAAAAGTGACCCCATTTTGGAAACTACGGAATAAGGTGTCAGTTTTTTTGGTACTATTTTAGGGTAAATATGATTTTTGCTTGCTCTATATTACACTTTTTTTGAGACAAGGTAACAAAAAATAGAAATTCTGAAATTTCATCTCCATTTGCCAATAACTCTTGTGGAACACCTAAAGGGTTAACAAAGTTTGTAAAACTGGTTTTGAATACCTTGAGGGGTGTAGTTTCTTAGATGGAGTCACTTTTATGTAGTTTCTACTCTAGGGGTGCATCGGGGGGCTTCAAATGGGACATGGTGTCAAAAATCCAGTCTAGCAAAATCTGCCTTCCAAAAACCATATGGCGTTCCTTTCCTTCTGCGCCCTGCAGTTTGGCCATACAGCAGTTTACGACCACATATTGGGTGTTCGTGCAAACTGCAGAATCGGGGGAATAAATATTACGTTTTGTTTGGCTATTAACCCTTGCTTTGTTACTGGAAAAATTCTGAAATTTTTTCTCCATTTGTCATAATGAGTTTTGAATACCTTCTAGAATGGGGTCATTTTTGGGTGGTTTTATTATGTAAGCCTCACAAAGTGACTTCAGACCTGAACTGGTCCCTAAAAAGTGGTTTTTTGAAAATTTCTGAAAAATTTCAAGATTTGCTTCTAAACTTCTAAGCCTTGTAACGTCCCCAAAAATAAAATGGCATTCCCAAAATGATCGATACATGAAGTAGACATATGGGGAATGTAAATCAATAACTTTTTTTGGTGGTATTACTATGTATTATAGAAGTAGAGAAATTGAACCTTGAAAAATTGCAAATTTTTCAAAATTTTTAGTAAATTTGGTATTTTTTTATAAATAAAAATGAAATTTTTCGACTTCATTTTACCAGTGTCATGAAGTACAATATGTGACGAAAAAACTATCTCAGAATGGCCTGGATAAGAAAAAGTGTTTTAAAGTTATCACCACATAAAATGACACTGGTCAGATTTTGAAAAAATGGCCTGGTACTTAAGGTGAAATAGGGCCGTGTCCTTAAGGGGTTAAAGGAAATTGTAATATAAACACTTTTTACAGATTCAGTTCCGTATGGGATACAAAAATCCACAAATTGTGCAAACTCTACTAGGCCCAGATTAACGGAAGTTGTAATATAAACAGAGTTTTTAGATTCAGTTCAGTATGGGATACAAAAACCCACATATTTTGTACACAGTTTACTAGGCCCTGATCAATGTAAGTTGTAATATAGACATAGCTTTCAGATTCTGTTCAGTATTTGATAGAAAAACCCACAGATTGTGGACACTTTACTAGGCCTAGAAATAATGCAAGTTGTAATATAGACAGAGTTTTCAGATTCAGTTCAGTATGGGATACAAAATCCGACAGATTGTGGAAAATTTACTAGGCTCATATTAATGCAAGTTTTAATATAGACAGAGTTTCTGATTCAGTTAAGTGTTGCATATAAAAACCCACCCATTGTGGACAATTTATTAGGCCCAGTTAATGGAAATTGTAATATACACACTTTTTTCAGATTCTGTTCAGTATGGGATACAGAAACCTACAGATTGTGGACAATTTGCTAGGCCCAGATTGATCTAAATTGTATTATACACACTTTTATCAGATTCAGTTCAGTATGGGATACAAAAATCCACAATTTGTGTACACTTTACTTGTCCCAGATTAATGGAAGTTGTAATATAAACAGAGTTTTTAGATTCAATTCAGTATGGGATAGAAAAACCCACAGATGTTGTACACAGTTTATTAGGCCCACCTAAATGCAAGATGTAATATAGACAGAGTTTTCAGATTCAGTTCAGAATATCAGTTCAGAATAGATACAAAAACCCACAGATTAAGGACACTTTACTAGGCCCAGATTAATGGAAATTGTAATATACACGCTTTTTTCAGATTCAGTTCAGTATCGAATACAAAAATCCACAAATTGTGGACACTTTACTAGGCCCAGATTAATGGAAGTTGAAATATAAACAGAGTTTTTAGATTCATTTCAGTATGGGATACAAAAACCAACAGATTTTTAACAATGTTTACTAGGCCCACCTTAATGCAAGTAGTAATATAGATAAAGTTTTCAGATTCAGTTCAGTATGGGATACAAAAAAACCCACAGATTGTGGACACTTTACTAGGCCCAGATTAATGGAAATTGTAATATACACACTTTTTTCAGATTCAGTTCAGTATGGGATTCAAAAACCCACTGATTGTGGACACTTTACTAGGCCCAGATTAACCACTACCCGACCGCCTAACGCAGGCATGCGTCCAGCGGGCGGCCGGATTATTCCTCCTTTGCGCGCCGGTGCGTCATCTCGCGAGAGGCGAGACTTCCTGTGAACGCGCGTGCGTTCACAGGATCGCGTCGGGAGGAAGTTTAACTACAGCCTGCCAGCGCTGATCGTGCGCTGTCAGGCTGTAGATCTTTAAAAAACGCCATCTAAACAGCGTCTGATATGTCTGCTGCCTGCTCCTCTGGTGGTCCCTTTTGCTTGGGACCACCAGAGGACACAGGCAGCTAAAGTAAGTGCACCAATCCCCACACAGACCCCCCCATCCAACCTTCCCCCGTCACTGATTAACCCCTGATTAACCCCTGATTAACCCCTGATCACCCCATGTCTCCCCCCTGATCACCCCCTGTCACCCCCCTTGTCACTAATCACCCCCCTGTAAGGCTCATTCAGACGTCCGCCAAACACTGACACCGGCAATGTGCTTTCTGCGCATTTTGCGAATCCACACATTGCCAGAACTATATAGAAAATGCCTTTTCTTCCCCACAATTGCGGACACGAATTGGACATGCTCTATCTTTTGTGGAGCTGCGGCTGGATGTTTCGGGGGCCGAAACCCGGAAGTTAGCGGCCGCAGCTCCTCAAATGCTGATGCGCAGAGCACATAGTGTGCTCTCCGCATCACCGCCGGCCCCATTCCCACTGAATGGGTCCGCATCTATTCCGCAGAATTGCGGAATAGATGCGGACATTTTTGCGGATGTGTGAATGGGGCCTTACTTTGCAAACACTCCTATGTCATTTCCCCACACATTTTTTGGCAGAGATTTTTTCATCCACATTGATCGATGCAAATGAAGAAATCTGTGCCGTTCATTTTTTTTTTCAGCCCAGAGGCTGAACGGAAAAAAAAATCTCATTACCCGTATGCTCAATATAAGGAGAATAGCAGAAACTCCTAATGCTGGCCATACATGTAATGTAATTGCGGAGACCATCAAATGCCAGGGCAGTACAAACACCCCACATGTGACCCCATTTTGGAAAGAAGACACCCCAAGGTATTCCGTGAGGGGTATGGTGAGTTCATGTAAAATTTAATTTTTTGTCACAAGTTAGTGAAATATGAGACTTTGTAAGAAAAGAAAAAAGTCAATTTCCGCTAACTTGTGCCAAAAAAAAATCTTCTATGAACTCGCCATGCCCCTCATGGAATACCTTGGGGTGTCTTCTTTCAAAATGGGGTCACATGTGGGGCCATTATACTGCCCTGGCATTTTAGGGGTCTCTAAAGCGTGAGAAGAAGTCTGGAATCCAAATGTGTAAAAATGCCCTCCTAAAAGGTACACATTGGAATTTGGGCCCCTTTGCACACCCAGGCTGCAAAAAAGTGTCACACATGTGGTATCGCCGTACTCAGGAGAAGTAGGGCAATGTGTTTTGGGGTGTTTTTTTACATATACCCATGCTGGGTGAGAGAAATATCTCGGTAAATGACAACTTTTTAAAAAAAAGAATTATACAAAGTTGACAATTTACAGAGATATTTCTCTCACCCAGCATGGGTATATGTAAAAATACACCGCAAAACACATTGCCCTACTTCTTCTGAGTACGACGATACTACATGTGTGGCACTTTTTTGCAGTCTAGGTGCGTAAAGGGGCGTAAAGTCCAACGAGTACCTTTAGGTTTTACAGGGTTGTTCACAATTTAGCCCCGCCCAAAATGCCAGAACAGTAAACACACCCCAAAAATGACCCCATTTCGGAAAGTAGACACCCCAAGGTATTCACTTAGGGGTATAGTGAGTCCGTGGGAGATTTTTATTTATTTTTGCCAGAAGTTAGCAGAAACGGAATCTTTATTATTATTTTTTTTTCCTCTGACAGTGTCATTTTCCGCTAACTTGTGAAAAAAAAATGAAATCATACATGATCTCACCATGCCCCTCCGCGAATACTTTGGGGTGTCTTCTTTCTAAAATGGTGTCAATAATGCAAGTTGTAATATAAACAGAGTTTTTAGATTCAGTTCAGTATGGGATACAAAAACCCACAGATTATGTACACAGTTTACTAGACCCACCTTAATGCAAGTTGTAATATAAACAGAGTTTTCAGATTCAGTTCAGTATAGGATACAAAAACCCACACATTTTATACAAAGTTTACTAGACCCAGATAAATGGAAGTTGCAATATAGACAGAGCATTCAGATTCAGTTGTATGGGATACAAAAACCCAGCGATTGTGGACACTTTACTAAGCCAAGATTAATGGAAAAAAAATGAAATCATACATGATCTCACCATGCCCCTCCGCGAATACTTTGGGGTGTCTTCTTTCTAAAATGGAGTCATTTGGGGGGTATTTATACTATCCTGGCATTCTAGCACCTGAAGAAACACGACAGGTGCTCAGAAAGTCAGAGCTGCTTCAAATTGCGGAAATTCACTTTTTTGCACCATAGTTTGTAAAAGCTATAACTTTTACACAAACAAATAAATATAACTTATTGCATTTTTTTTTATCAAAGACATGTAGAACAATAAAGTTAGAGAAAAATTTATATAGAAATGTAGTTTTTTTTGAAAAATTTTACAACAGAAAGCAAAAAATTAAATTTTTTTGCAAAATTTCGGTCAATTTTTATTAATATCAAAAAAAGTAAAAATGTCAGCAACAATGAAATACCACCAAATAAAAGCTCTATTAGTGAGAAGAAAAGGATGCAAAATTCATTTGGGTGGTAAGTTGCATGACCGAGCAATAAAGCGTAAAAATAGTGTAGTGCAGAATTGTAAAAAGTAGTCTGGTCATTAAGGGTGTTTAAGCTAGGGGGGCTAAGGTGGTGAATGGAACTTGTAATATAAACCGAGTTTTCAGATTCAGTTCCGTATGGGATACAAAAATCCACAAATTGTGGACACTTTACTAGGCCCAGATTAATGGAAGTTATAATATAAACAGACTTTTCAGATTCAGTTCAGTATGGGATACAAAAACCCACAGATTTTGAACACAGTTTACTAGGCCCATCTCAATGCAAGTTGTAATATAGATAGAGTTTTCAGATTCAGTTCAGTATGGGATACAAAAACCCACAGATTGTGGACACTTTACTAGGCCCAGAAATAATGCAAGTTGTAATATACACACTTTTTTCAGATTCAGTTCCGTATGGGATACAAAATCCACAAATTGTGGACACTTTACTAGACCCAGATTAATGAAAATTGTAATTTACACTCTTTTTTCAGATTCAGTTCCGTATGGGATACAAAAATCCACAAATTGTGGACACTTTACTAGGCCCAGATTAATTGGGATTTGTAATATAAACAGGGTTTTTAGATTCAGTTCAGTATGGGATACAAAAACCCACAGATTTTGAACACAGTTTACTAGGCCCTCCTTAACGCAAGTTGTAATATAGACAGAGTTTTCAGATTCAATTCAGTGTTGGATACAAAAACCCACAGATCGTGGACACTTTACTAGGCACAGATTAATGGAAATTGTAATATACACACTTTTTTCAAATTCAGTTCAGTATGCTATACAGAAACCTACAGATTGTGGAAAATTTTCTAGGCTCAGATTCATGGAAATTGTAATATACACACTTTTTCAGATTCAGTTCAGTAAGGGATACAAAAATCCACAAATTGTGGACATTTTACTAGGCCCAGATTGATGCAAGTTGTAATATAAACAGAGTTTTTAGATTCAGTTCAGTATAGAATACAAAAACCCAAACATTTTATACAAAGTTTACGAGACCCAGATAAATGGAAGTTGCAATATAGACAGAGCATTCAGATTCAGTTGTATGGGATACAAAAACCCACAGATTGTGGACACTTTACTAAGCCAAGATTAATGGAAATTGTAATATACACACTTTTTTCAGATTAAGTTCAGTATGGGATATAAAAACCCACAGATATTGGACACTTTACTAGACCCAGATTAATTGAAATTGTAATATAAACCGAGTATTCAGATTCAGTTCAGTATGGGATACAAAAACCCACAGATTGTGGACAGATTACTAGGACAGATAAATTCAAGTTGTAATATAGACAGAGTTTTTAGATTCAGATCAGTATAGGATACAAAAACCCACACATTTTGTACACAGTTTACTAGGCCCAGATTAATGGAAGTTGTAATATAGACATAGCTTTCAGATTCTGTTAAATATGAGATACAAAAACCCACAGATTGTGGACACTTTACTAGGCCCAGAAATAATGCAAATTGTAATATAGACAGAGTTTTCAGATTCAGTTCAGTATGGGATTAAAGCACACACAGATTGTGGAGACTTTACTAGGCCCAGATAAATGGAAATTGTAATATACACACTTTTTTCAGATTCAGTTCATTATGGGATACAAAGACTCACAGATTGTGGACACTTTACTAGGCCCAGATTAATGGAACTTGTAATATACACACTTTTTTCAGATTCAGTTCAGTATGCTATACAGAAACAAACAGATTGTGGAAAATTTACTAGGCTCAGATTAATGGATATTGTAATATACACACTTTTTCAGATTCAGTTGAGTATCTCATACAAAAATCCACAAATTTTGGACATTTTACTAGGCCCAGATTAATGCAAGTTGTAATATAAACAGAGTTTTTAGATTCAGTTCAGTATGGGATACAAAAACCCACAGATTGTGGACAGTTTACTAGGACAGATTAATGCAAGTTGTAATATAGACAGAGTTTTCAGATATAGTTCAGTATAGGATACAAAGACCCACACATTTTTATACACAGTTTACTGGGCCCAAATTATTGTAAGTTGCAATATAGACAGAGTTTTCAGATTCAGTTCAGTATGGGATACAAAAACCCACAGATTGTGGATAGTTAACTAAACCCAGATTAATGCAAGTTGTAATATAGACAGAGTTTTCAGATTCACTTCAGTGTGGGATACAAAAACCCACAGATTATGAACAATTTAGTATGCCCAGTTTAAAGGAAATTGCAATATACACACTTTTTTCAGATTAAGTAACTCTGTGATAAAAAAACTCACAAATTGTGGACACTTTACTAAGCCCATATAAATGGAACTTGTAATATAAACCGAATTTTCAGATTCAGTTCAGTCTGGGATACAAAAACCCACAGATTGTGGCTACTTTACGAAGCCCTTAGTAATGCAAGTTGTATAATAGACAGAGTTTTCAGATTCAGTTCAGTGTGGGATACAAAAACCCACAGATTGTGGACACTTTACTAGGCCCAGATTAATGGAAATTGTAATATAAACCGAGTTTTCAGATTCAGTTCATTATGGGATACAAAAACCCACAGATCGTGGATACCTTACTATGCCCATATTAATGCAATTTGTAATATAGACAGAGTTTTAAGATTCAGTTCAAAATGGATATTAAAACCCACAGATTGTGGACACTTTACTAGGCCCAGATTAATGCAAGTTGTAATATAAACAGAGTTTTCAGATTCAGTTCAGTATAGGATACCAGAACCCACACATTTTGTACACAGTTTACTACACCCAGATAAATGGAAGTTGAAATATAGAAAGAGCTTTCAGATTCATTTGTATGGGATACAAAAACCCACAGATTGTGGACACTTTACTAGGCACAGATCAATAGAAATTGTTATATACACACTTTTTTCAGATTCAGTTCAGATGGGATACAAAAACCCACGGATTGTGGACAATTTACTAGGCCCAGATTCATGCAATTTGTAATATAAACCAAGTTTTCAGATTCAGTTCATTATGGGATACAAAACCCCCCAGATTGTGGACAGTTTACTAGGACAGATTAATGTAAGTTGTAATATAGACAGAGTTTTCAGATTCAGTTTACTATAGGATACAAAAACCCACACATTTAGTACACAGTTTACTAGGCCCAGTTAAATGGAAGTTGTAATATAGACAGAGCTTTCAGATTCAGTTCAGTATTGGATACAAAAACCCACAGATGGTGGATACTTTACTAAGCCAAGATAATGCAAGTTGTAATATAGACAGAGTTTTCAGATTCAGTTCAGTGTGGGATACAAAAACCCACAGATTGTGGACACTTTACTAGGCCCAGATTAATGGAAATTGTAATATACACATTATTTTCAGATTCAGTTCAGTATGGGATACAAAAACCCACAGATTGTGGACAGTTTACTAGGACAGATTAATGCAAGTTGTAATATAGACAGAGATTTCAGATACAGTTCAGTATAGGATACAAAGACCCACACATTTTTATACACAGTTTACTGGGCCCAGATTAATGGAAGTTGTAATATAGACAGAGTTTTCAGATTCAGTTCAGTATGGGATACAAAAACCCTCAGATTGTGGATAGTTAACTAAACCCAGATTAATGCAAGTTGTAATATAGACAGAGTTTTCAGATTCACTTCAGTGTGGGATACAAAAACCCACAGATTATGAACAATTTACTATGCCCAGATTAAAGGAAATTGCAAATACACACTTTTTTCAGATTTATTAAGTCTGGGATAAAAAAAACTCACAGATTGTGGACACTTTACTAAGCCCAGATAACTGGAACTTGTAATATAAACCGAATTTTCAGATTCAGTTCAGTCTGGGATACAAAAACCCACAGATTGTGGCTTCTTGACGAAGCCCTTAGTATTGCAAGTTGTAAAATATACAGAGTTTTCAGATTCAGTTCAGTGTGGGATACAAAAACCCGCAGATTGTGGACACTTTACTAGGCCCAGATTAATGGAAATTGTAATATAAACCGAGTTTTCAGATTCAGTTCATTATGGGATACAAAAACCCACAGATCGTGGATACCTTACTAAGCCCATATTAATGCAAGTTGTAATATTGACAGAGTTTTAAGATTCAGTTCAAAATGGATACAAAAACCCACAGATTGTGAACACTTTACTAAGCCCAGATTAATGCAAGTTTTAATATAAACAGAGTTTTCAGATTCAGTTCAGTATAGGATACCAAAACCCACAGATTTTGTACACAGTTTACTAGACCCAGATAAATGGAAGTTGAAATATAGAAAGAGCTTTCAGATTCATTTGTATGGGATACAAAAACCCACAGATTGTGGACACTTTACTAGGCACAGATCAATAGAAATTGTAATATACACACTTTTTTCAGATTCAGTTCAGATGGAATACAAAAACCCACGGATTGTGGACAATTTACTAGGCCCAGACTCATGCAATTTGTAATATAAACCAAGTTTTCAGATTCAGTTCATTATGGGATACAAAAACCCCCAGATTGTGGACAGCTTACTAGGACAGATTAATGCAAGTTGTAATATAGACAGAGTTTTCAGATTCAGTTTACTATAGGATACAAAATCCCACACATTTAGTACACAGTTTACTAGGCCCAGATAAATGGAAGTTGTAATATAGACAGAGCTTTCAGATTCAGTTCAGTATTGGATACAAAAACCCACAGATTGTGGATACTTTACTAAGCCCAGATAATGCAAGTTGTAATATAGACAGAGTTTTCAGATTCAGTTCAGTGTGGGATACAAAAACCCACAGATTGTGGACACTTTACTAGGCCCAGATTAATGGAAATTGTAATATACACATTATTTTCAGATTCAGTTCAGTGTGAGATACAAATACCCACATAAATTTGTGGACACTTTACTAGGCCCAGATTATTGCAAGTTGTAATATAGACGGAGCTTTCAGATTCAGTTCAGTATGGGATACAAAAACCCACAGATTTTGATACTTTACTAAGCCCAGATAATGCAAGTTGTAATATAGACAGAGTCTTCAGATTCAGTTCAGTGTGGGATACAAAATCCCAAAGATTGTGGACACTTTACTAGGCCCAGATTAAAGGAAATTGTAATATACACACTTTTTTCAGATTCAGTTCTGTATGGGATACAAAAACCCTCAGATTGTGTACACTTTACTAGGCCCAGATTAATGGAACTTGTAATATAGACCGAGTTTTCAGATTCAGTTCAGTATGGGATGCAACATTTTTCGAAAAGCAAGGAATATAGGAAACACAGTAGCCCCCACCGGTAAGTGTGTGAATAAAAATAAAAATGAAAACAAAATCAAGGATAACCATGACTGTAAGAAAAATAAGGATAACATAATCAAAGGCTTCTTTCCATGCAGGACATGTCAAGGATGTAAAAAAATCCAAAATTCATAAAAAAACGACTACAATAGTTAATTCATGGGGCACTTACACGCATTCTATTGAAGAATATATATCTTGCAATAGTCAGGGGGTAATTTATGCGATAACTTGCCCCTGTCAAAAGATTTATATTGGAAGAACAAAGAGGCACTTAAAGAAAAGAATAAATTATTATTATCCCGTCATTACAGTGACAAACATGGAGGTAAATTCACGGGATCAACTTTTTGTGGTTTAGAGTTAATAAAGAAGAACAATAGAGGAGGGGATTTCATTAAGAATATGTCCAGAGCAGAAACGGGATATATATTTAACACGGATACCCTAGCTCCGGCAGGTTTGAACATGGAAATTGAGGTATTTGCATTAGATTAAAAGAGAGCAGTTCAGTAGTGGAAGGGTTAATGGAGGCAGGGATAAATAGAAGCGTATGCGCAGAGAGTACCAGGTCTGACTTCCTGACGAAGGGTAACGCAATTACCCGAAACACGTGGAAGATTAGTGGTGCCTGCGACTACCAGTAGCTGCGGCCGTGACATCACCTTGCTCTCGAACTGAGACGTCACCTTGCTCCTGATCTGAGAGTCGCGCCACCGGCCGGGGCGCAACCCACTAACGCCGACAGTAGAGACTGAACTCCAGAAGCTGCGCTAACTAGCAAACCTCAAGCCCTGCAGAGGGGAGAAAAAAGCCCAGAAAGAGAACGGATATAGAACTATACAGGCACCCGAGGAGCTCATAACCAAGCGGGGGACGTAAGGAGGGCAGCGTAACGGGAAGTAACTACTTGGCTCTGCACAGACACAGTATACCATATAATTGTACCTAGACATAGAGCGCGGTATCTAATTAATAGGGATACAAAAACCCACAAATTGTGGATACTTTACTAAACCCAGATTAATGCAAGTTGTAATATAGACAGAGATTTCAGATTCAGTTCAGTGTGGGATACAAAAACCCACAGATTGTGGACACTTTACTAGGCCCAGATGAATGGAAATTGTAATATACACACTTTTTTCAGATTCAGTTCACTATGCTATACAGAACCCTACAGATTGTGGACAATTTACTAGGCTCAGATTAATGGAAATTGTAATATACACACTTTTTCAGATTCAGTTCAGTATGGGATACAAAAATCCACAAATTGTGGAGACTTTAGTAGGACCAGATTAATGCAAGTTGTAATATAAACAGAGTTTTTAGATTCAGTTCAGTATGGGATACAAAAACCCACAGATTTTGTACACAGTTTACTAGGCCCACTTTAATGCAAGTTGTGATATAGACAGAGTTTTCAGATTCAGTTCAGTATAGGATACAAAAACCCACACATTTTGTACACAGTTTACTAGACCCAGATAAATGGAAGTTGCAATATAGACAGAGCTTTCAGATTCAGTTGTATGGGATACAAAAACCCACAGATTGTGGACACTTTACTAGTACAAGATTAATGGAACTTGTAATATAAACCGACTTTTCAGATTCAGTTCAGTATGGGATACAAAAACCCACAGATTGTGGATACTTTACTAGGCCCAGATCTATGCAAGTTTTAATATAGACAGAGTTTTCTGATTCAGTTCTGTATGGGATACAAAAACCCACAGATGGTGGACACTTTACTAGACCCAGATTAACCACATCAGCCCCCCTAGCATAAACAACCTTAATGACCAGGCCACTTTTTTACAATTCTGCACTACACTACTTTCACTGTTTATTGCTCCGTCATATAACTTACCACCCAAATTAATTTTGCCTCCCTTTCTTCTCACTAATAGAGCTTTCATTTGGTGGTATTTCATTGCTGCTGACATTTTTACTTTTTTTGCTATTAATCAAAAATGACCGAAATTTTTGCAAAAAAATGACAATTTTTCACTTTCTGTTGTAATTTTTTTTAAAAAAAACTATATTTCTATATACATTTTTCTCTAAATTTATTGTTCTACATGTTTTTGATAAAAAAATCCAATAAGTGTATATTTATTGGTTTGGGTAAAAGTTATAGCGTTTACAAACTATGGTGCAAAAAAGTGAATTTCCGCATTTTGAAGCAGCTCTGACTTTCTGAGCACCTGTCATGTTTCAGGTGCTAGAATGCCAGGATAGTATAAATACCCCCCAAATGACACCATTTTAGAAAGAAAACACCCCAAAGTATTCGCGGAGGGGCATGGTGAGTTAATGTATCATTTCATTTTTTTTCACAAGTTAGTGGCAAAATGACACTTTCTGAGGAAAAAAATAATAATAATTTTTTCATTTCTGCTATCTTCTGGCAAAAAAAAGTAAAATCTCCCACGGACTCACTATTCCCTTCAGTGAATACATCGGGGTGTCTACTTTCCAAAATGGGGTCATTTGTGGGGTGTGTTTACTGTTCTGGCATTTTGGGCGGGGCTAAATTGTAAGCAGCCCTGTAAAACCTAAAGGTACTCGTTGGAATTTTGGCCCCTTTGCGCACCCAGGCTGCAAAAAAGTGTCACTCATGTGGTATTGCCGTACTCAGGAGAAGTAGAGTAATGTGTTTTGGGGTGTATTTTTTACATATACCCATGCTGGGTGAGAGAAATATCTCTGTAAATTGTCAACTTTGTATAATAAAAATTAAAAAGTTGTCATTTACAGAGATATTTCTCTCACCCAGCATGGGTATATGTAAAAATACACCCAAAAACACATTGCCCTACCTCTCCTGATTACGGCGATACCACATGTGTGACACTTTTTTGCAGCCTGGGTGCGCAAAGGGGCCCAAATTCCAATGAGTACCTTTAGGATTTCACATGGCATTTTTACGCTTTTGAATTCCAGACTTCTTCTCACTCTTTAGAGACCCCTAAAATGCCAGGGCAGTATAAATACCCCACAAATGGCCCCATTTTAGAAAGTAGACACCCCAAGGTATTCCATGAGGGGTATGGTGAGTTCATGTAAAATTTTATTTTTTGTCACAAGTTAGTGGAATATGAGACTTTGTAAGAAGAAAAAAAAAGCCAATTTCCGCTAACTTTTGCCAAAAAAAAAATATTTTATGAACTCGCGATGCGCCTCACGGAATACCTTGGGGTGTCTTCTTTCCAAAATGGGGTCACTTGTGGGGTATTTATACTGCCCTGGCATTTTAGGGGCCCTAAAGCGTGAGAAGAAGTCTGGAATCCAAATGCGTAAAAATGCCCACCTAAAAGGTACTCATTGGAATTTGGGCCCGTTTGCACACCTAGGCTGCAAAAAAGTGTCACACATGTGGTATCTCCGTACTCAGGAGAAGAAGGGCAATGTGCTTTGGGGTGTATTTTTACATATACCCATGCTATGTGTGAGAAATATCTCTGTAATTGACAAGTTTTTAAAAAATGTTATACAAAGTTGTCAATTTACAGAGATATTTCTCTATATGTAAAAATACACCCCAAAACACATTGCCCTACTTCTGAGTACGGCGATACCACATGTGTGCCACTCTTTTGCAGCCTAGGTGCGCAAAGGGGCCCAAATTCCAATGAGTACCTTTTAGGAGGGCATTTTTACGCATTTTTCTTCTCACGCTTTCGGGCCCCTAAAATGCCAGGGCAGTATAAATACCCCACATGTGACTCCATTTTGGAAAAAAGACACCCCAAGGTATTCCGTGAGGGGCATGGCGAGTTCATAGAAGATTTTTTTTTTTTGGCACAAGTCAGCGGAAATTGACTTTTTTTTTTTTATTTACAAAGTCTCATATTCCACTAACTTGTGACAAAAAATAAAATTTTACATGAACTCACCGTACCCCTCACGGAATACCTTGGAGTGTCTTCTTTCTAAAATGGGGTCACATGTGGGGTATTTATACTGCCCTGGCATTTTAGGGGTCTCCGCAATCATTACATGTATGGCCAGCATTAGGAGTTTCTGCTATTCTCCTTATATTAATCATACGGGTAATGAGATTTTTTTTTCCGTACAGCCTCTGGGCTGAAAAAAAAAAAATGAACGGCACAGATTTCTTCATTCGCATCAATCAAAAAAAGAAGTAAGTCCCCATTCACACGTCCGCAAAAATGTCCGCATCTATTCCGCAATTCTGCGGAATAGATGCGGACCCATTCAGTGTGAATGGGGCCGGCGGTGATGCGGAGAGCATACTATGTGCTCTTCGCATCAGCATTTGCGGAGCTGCGCAAAAGATAGAGAATGTCCTATTCTTGTCCGCAATTGCGGACAAGAAAAGGCATTTTCTATATAGTTCTGGCAATGTGCGGATCCGCAAAATGCGGAAAGCACATTGCCATTGTCCGTGTTTTGCAGATCCGTGGATCCATGAATCCATGGATCCGCAAAACACATACGGACGTCTGAATGAGCCTTACAGGGGGATGATTAGTGACAGGGGGGGTGACAGGGGGTGATCAGGGGGTGACATGGGGTGATCAGGGGTTAATCAGGGGTTAATCGGGCGTTAATCAGTGACGGGGGGTTGCATGGGGGGGTCTGTGTGGTGATTGGTGCACTTACATGTGTTTCCTTTGGTGGTACCAAGCAAAAGGGACCACCATAGGAACGAGCAGCAGGCATATCAGACGCTGTTAGCAAAACAGTGTCTGATATGCGATTTGTTTTTTACTTCTACATCCTGCCAGCGCATGATCAGCGCTGGCAGGCTGTAGTTTAACTTCTCCCTGACGTGATACTGTGAGCGCGCGCGTTCACAGGAATTCTCGCGTCTCGCTAGATGACGCGCGGATGCGTCCAGGAGGTGTAAACCAGCCGCCGCCTGGACGCATCCGTGCGTGCAGCGGTCGAAAGCTGGTTAATGGAAATTGTAATATACACACTTTTTTCAGATTCAGTTCAGTATGGGATACAAAAAGCCACAGATTGTGGACACTTTACTAGGCCCAGATTAATGGAACTTGTAATATAAATTGAGTTTTCAGATTCAGTTCCGTATGGGATACAAAAATCCACAAATTGTGGACACAGTTTACTGGGCCCACCTTAATGCCAGTTGTAAATTGGATATCATTTGGATTGGATCATCTTTTCAATAGGACAAGTGAGTCTATCTTGAGCTATCTATTCAGGGATAACCAGTTAGAGCCGAGGTTCCAGAGGCTGGGGGTCGCCCTTTTCGGGGCGGGTGCTCCGACTACAGCCACATCGGGTTTTCCTATACCTTTCTAGTGTACTGTAGGGTCAGGATGCAGATAGTTCCCGCATAGGTCTAACAAAGGACCTCCAAAGCCTTGATGCCTCCCACTGGTCTTATCCCTAACAGTCCTATTGATACAGGGAATAGCTATTCAGTGTAAGAGTCACCATGCACATTTTTAAGAATTCGGAATAAAAGTTATATTTTACTTTATTTTTCACAAGGCACACTCTTATTAAAGTATATAAGTTGTAATATAGACAGAGTTTTCAGATTCAGTTCAGTATAGGATACAAAAACCCACATATTTTGTACACAGTTTACTAGGCCCTGATCAATGTAAGTTGTAATATAGACATAGCTTTCAGATTCTGTTCAGTGTGGGATACAAAAACCCACAGATTGTGGACACTTTACTAGGCCCAGAAATAATGCAAGTTGTAATATAGACAGAGTTTTCAGAATCAGTTCAGTAAACCGACAGATTGTGAACAATTTACTAGGCCCATATTAATACAAGTTGTAATATAGACAGAGTTTTCAGATTCAATTCAGTGTTGGATACAAACACCCACAGATTGTGGACACTTTACTAAGCCCAGATTAATGGAAATTGTAATATACACACTTTTTTTCAGATTCAGTTCAGTATGCTATACAGAAACCTACAGATTGTGGACAAGATACTAGACTCCGATTAATGGAAATTGTAATTTACACACTTTTTCAGATTCAGTTCAGTATGGGATACAAAAATCCACAAATGGTTGACACTTTACTAGGCCCAGATTAATGCAAGTTGTAATATAAACAGAGTTTTTAGATTCAGTTCAGTATGGGATACAAAAACCCACAGATTTTGTACACAGTTTACTAGGCCCAACTTAATGCAAGTTGTAATATTGAGAGAGTTTTCAGATTCAGTTCAGTATAGGATACAAAAACCCACACATTTTGAACACAGTTTAATAGACCCAGATAAATGGAAGTTGCAATATAGACAGAGGATTCATTTGTACGGGATACAAAAACCCACAGATTGTGGACACTTTACTAGGCCAACATGAATGGAACTTGTAATATAAACCGAGTTTTCAGATTCAGTTCAGTATGGGATATAAAAACCCACACATTTTGTATACAATTTACTAGGCCCATATTAATGCAAGTTGAAATATAGACAGAGTTTTCAGATTCAATTCAGTGTTGGATACAAACACCCTCAGATTAAGGACACTTTACTAAGCCCAAATTAATGGAAATTGTAATATACACACTTTCTGAAGATTCAGTTCAGTATGCTATACAGAAACCTACAGATTGTGGACAATTTACTAGGCTCAGATTACTGGAAATTGTAATTTAAACACTTTTTCAGATTCAGTTCAGTATGGGATACAAAAATCCACAAATGGTTGACACTTTACTAGGCCCAGATTAATGCAAGTTGTAATATAAACAAAGTTTTTAGTTTCAGTTCAGTATGAGATACAAAAACCCACAGATTTTGTACACAGTTTACTAGGCCCAACTTAATGCAAGTTGTAATATTGAGAGAGTTTTCAGATTCAGTTCAGTATAGGATACAAAAACCCACACATTTTGTACACAGTTTAATAGACCCAGATAAATGGAAGTTGCAATATAGACAGAGGTTTCAGATTTATTTGTATGGGATACAAAAAGCCACAGATTGTGGACACTTTACTAGGCCAACATGAATGGAACTTTTAATATAAACCGAGTTTTCAGATTCAGTTCAGTATGGGATATAAAAACCCACACATTTTGTATACAGTTTACTAGGCCCAGATAAATGGAAGTTGTAATATAGACAGAGTTTTCAGATTCAGTTCAGTATTGGATACAAAAACCCACAGATTGTGGACAGTTTACTGGGACAGATTAATGCAAGTTGTAATATAGACAGAGCTTTCAGATTTAGTTCAGTATGGAATACAAAAACCCACATATTGTGGACACTTTAATAGGCCCAGATTAAAGGAAATTGTAATATACACACTTTTTTCAGATTCAGTTCAGTATGGGATACAAAAACCCACAGATTGTGGACACTTTACTAGGCCCAGATTAAAGGAAATTGTAATATACACACTTTTTTCAGATTCAGTTCAGTATGGGATACAAAAACCCACAGATTGTGGACACTTAACTAGGACCAGATTAATGGAACTTGTAATATAAACCGAGTTTTCAGATTAAGTTCAGTATGGGATGCAAAAACCCACAGATTGTGGATACTTTACTAGGCCCAGGTTAATAGACCTTGTAATATAAAGAGAGTTTTTAGATTCAGTTCAGTATGGGATACAAAAACCCACAGATTGTGGATACTTTACTAAGCCCAGAATAATGCAAGTTGTAATATAGACAGAGTTTTCAGATTCAGTTCAGTGTGGGATACAAATACCCACAGATTGTGGACACTTTACTAGATCCCGATTAATGGAAATTGTAATATACATACTTTTTTAAGATTCAATTCAGTATGAGATACAAAAATCCACAGATTGTGGACACTTTACTAGGCCCAGATGAATGCAAATTGTAAAATAAACACTTTTTTTTAGATTCAATTCAGTATGGGATACAAAAACACACAGATTTTGAACACAGTTTGCTAGGCCCACCTTAATGCAATATGTAATATTGGCAGAGTTTTAAGATTCAGTTCAGACTGGATACAAAAACCCACAGATTGTGAACATTTTACTAGGCCCAGCTCAATGGAAATTGTAATATACACATTCTTTTCAGATTCAGTTCAGTATGGGATACAAAAACCCACAGATTGTGGACATCTTACTTGGACAGATTAATGCAAGTTGTAATATAGACAAAGTTTTCAGATTCAGTTCAGTATCGGATACAAAAACCTACACATTTTGTACACAGTTTTCTAGGGCCAGATAAATGGAAGTTGTAATATAGACAGAGCTTTCAGATTCAGTTCAGTATGGGATACAAAAACCCACAGATTGTAGACACTTTACTAGACCCAGATTAATCGAAATTGTAATATACACACTTTTTTCAGATTCAGTTCACTATGGGATACAAAAACCCGCGGATTGTGGACACTTTACTAGGCCCAGATTAATGGAACTTGTAATATAATCCGAGTTTTTAGATTCAGGTTAGTATGGGATACAAAAACCCACAGTTGTTGACAGCTTACTAGGACAGATTAATGCAAGTTGTAATATAGACAGAGTTTTCTGATTCAGCAGTTACTAGGACAGAATAATGCAACTTGTAATATAAACCGAGTTTTCAGATTTAGTTCAGTATGGGATACAAAAACCCACAGATTGTGAATACTTTACTAGACCCAGATTAATAGACCTTGTAATATAAACAGAGTTTTTAGATTCAGTTCAGTATGGGATACAAAAACCCTCAGATTGTGGATACTTTACTAAGCCCAGAATAATGCAAGTTGTAATATAGACAGAGTTTTCAGATTCAGTTCAGTGTGGGATACAAATACCCCCAGATTGTGGACACTTTACTAGATCCCGATTAATGGAAATTGTAATATACATACTTTTTTAAGATTCAATTCAGTATGAGATACAAAAATCCACAGATTCGGGAAACTTTACTGGGCCCAGATGAATGCAAATTGTAAAATAAACACTTTTTTTAGATTCAATTCAGTATGGGATACAAAAACACACAGATTTTGAACACAGTTTGCTAGGCCCACCTTAATGCAATATGTAATATCGGCAGAGTTTTAAGATTCAGTTCAGACTGGATACAAAAACCCACAGATTGTGAACACTTTACTAGGCCCAGCTCAATGGAAATTGTAATATACACACTCTTTTCAGATTCAGTTCAGTATGGGATACAAAAACCCACAGATTGTGGACATCTTATTTGGACAGATTAATGCAAGTTGTAATATAGACAGAGTTTTCAGATTCAGTTCAGTATCGGATACAAAAACCTACACATTTTGTACACAGTTTTCTAGGCCCAGATAAATGGAAGTTGTAATATAGACAGAGCTTTCAGATTCAGTTCAGTATGGGATACAAAAACCCACAGATTGTAGACACTTTACTAGACCCAGATTAATCGAAATTGTAATATACACACTTTTTTCAGATTCAGTTCAGTATGGGATACAAAAACCCGCGGATTGTGGACACTTTACTAGGCCCAGATTAATGGAATTTGTAATATAATCCGAGTTTTTAGATTCAGGTTAGTATGGGATACAAAAACCCACAGATTATGGATACTTTACTAAACCCAGATTAATGCACGTTGTAATATAGACAGAGTTTTAAGATTCAGTTCAGTGTGGGATACAAAAACCCAAAGATTGTGGAAAATTTATTAGGCACAGATTAATGGAAATTTTAAGATACATACTTTTTTCAGATTTAGTTCCGTATGGGATACAAAAACCCACAGATTGTGGACACTTTGATAGGCCCAGATTAAGAGAAATTGTAATATACACACTTTTTTTTAGATTCAGTTCAGTATGGGATACAAAAACCCACAGATTGTGGACACTTTTCAAGAACCAGAAATAATGCAAGTTGTAATATAGACAGAGTTTTCAGATTCAATTCAGTGTTGAATACAAAAACCCACAGATTGTGGACACTTTGATAGGCCCAGATTAATGGAAATTGTAATATACACACTATTTTCAGGTTCAGTATGCTATACAGAAGCCTACAGATTGTGGACAAATTACTAGGCCCAGATTAATGGAAGTTGTAATATAAACAGAGTTTTTAGATTCAGTTTAGTATGGGCTACAAAAACCAACATATTTTGTACACAGTTTACTAGGGCCAACCTAATGCAAGTTATAATATAGACAGAGATTGAAGATTCAGTTCAGTATAGGATACAAAAACCCA
Source organism: Bufotes viridis (assembly GCA_033119425.1). Taxonomy (NCBI): domain Eukaryota; kingdom Metazoa; phylum Chordata; class Amphibia; order Anura; family Bufonidae; genus Bufotes; species Bufotes viridis. Next base: position 77,983,241 of record CM065595.1, read on the forward strand.
GAAATTTTGTACACAGTTTACTAGGCCCAGATAAATGAAAGTTGCAATATAGACAGAGCTTTCAGATTCAGTTGTATGAGACACAAAAACCCACAGATTGTGGACACTTTACTAGGCCCAGATTACTGGAAATTGTAATAAACGCACTATTTTTAGATTCAGTGCAGTATGGGATACAAAAACCCACAGATTGTGGACAGTTTAGTAGGACAGATTAATGCAAGTTGTAATATAGACAGAGTTTTCAGATTCAGTTTAGCTTAGGATACAAAAACCCACATATTTTGTACATAGTTTACTAGGCCCAGATAAATGGAAGTTGTAATATAGACAGAGCATTCAGATTCAGTTCAGTATGGGATACAAAAACCCACTCATTGTGAACACTTTACTAGGCCCAGATTATTCCAAATTGTAATATCGACAGAGTTTTCAGATTCAGTTCAGTGTGGGATACAAAAACATACAGATTGTGGACACTTTACTAGGCCCAGATTAGTGCAAATTATAAAATAAACACTTTTTTCAGATCCAATTCAGCATGAGATACAAAAAGCCACATATTGTGGACACTTTATAAGTCACAGATTAATGGAAATTGTAATATACAAAATTTTTTCAGATTCAGTTCAGTATGGGATACAAAAACCCACAGGTTTTGGACACTTTAATAGGCCCAGATTAATGGAAATTTTTGACCGAGTTTTCAGATTTGGTTCAGTATAGTATACAAGAACCCACATATTTTGTACACAGTTTAGTAGGGCCATATAAATGGAAGTTGTAATATAGACAGAGCTTTCAGATTCAGTTCAGTATGGAATTCAAAAACACACAGATTGTGGACACTTTACTAGGCCCAGATTAAAGGAAATTGTAATATACACGCTTTTTTTAGATTTAGTTCAGTATGGGATGCAAAAACCCACGGATTGTGGATACTTTTCTAGTCCCAGATTAATGGAAATTGTAATATGCACACTTTTTTCAGATTCAGTTCAGTATGGGATACAAAAACCCACAGATTGTGGACACTTTACGAGGCCCAGATTAATGGAATTTGTAATATAAATCGAGTTTTCAGATTCAGTTTAGTATGGGATACATAAACCCACAGATTATGGATACTTTACTAAGCCCAGATTAATGCACGTTGTAATATAGACATAGTTTTCAGATTCAGTTCAGTGTGGGATACAAAAACCCACAGATTGTGGACACTTTATTAGGCCCAGATTAATGGAAATTTTAAGATACATACTTTTTTCAGATTCAGTTTAGCATAGGATACAAAATCCCACATATTTTGTACATAGTTTACTAGGCCCAGATAAATGGAAGTTGTAATATAGACAGAGCTTTCAGATTCAGTTCAGTATGGGATACAAAACCCACATATTGTGGACACTTTACTAGGCCCAGATTATTGCAAGTTGTAATATAGACAGAGTTTTCAGATTCAGTTCAGTATAGGATACAAAACCCACATATTGTGGACACTTTAGTAGGCCCAGATTAATGCAAATTGTAATATAAACACTTTTTTCAGATTCAGTTCAGTATAGTATACAAAAACCCACACATTTTGTTCACAGTTTACTAGGCCCAGATAAATGGAAGTTGCAATATAGACAAAGCTTTCAGATTCAGTTCAGTATGGGATACAAAAACCCACAGATTGTGGACACTTCACTAGGCCCAGATTAATGGAAATTGTAAAAACACAGTTTTTTTTCAGATTCAGTTTAGTATGGGATACTAATAATCCACAGAGTGTGAACACTTTACTAGGCCCAGAATAATGGAAATTGGAATATACACACTTTTTTCAGATTCAGTTCAGTATGATATACAAAAACCCACTTATTGTGGACACATTACTAGGCCCAGATTAATGCAAATTGTAATATAAACACTTTTTTCAGATTCAGACCAGTATGGGATACAAAAACAGACAGATTGTGGACACTTTACTAGGCCCAGATTAATTTGATATACACACTTTTTTCAGATTCAGTTCAGTATAAGATACAAAAACCCACAGATTGTGGACTTTTTACTATGCCCAGATTAATGCATGTTGAAATATAGACAGAGTTTTTTTTAGATTCAGTTCAGTATGGGATACAAAATCCCACAGATTTTGTACACAGTTTACTAGGCCCAGATTAATGGAAGTTGCAATATAGACAGAGCTTTCAGATTCATTTTAGTATGGGATACAAAAACCCACAGATTTTGGACACTTCTCTAGGCCCAGATTAATGGAAATTGTAATATACACAGTTTTTTTCAGATTCAGTTCAGTATGGGATACAAAAACCCACAGGTTGTGGACACTTTACGAGGCCCAGATTAATGGAATTTGTAATATAAACCGAGTTTTCAGATTCAGTTTACTATTGGATACAAAAACCCACAGATTGTGGATTCGTTACTAAACCCAGTTTAATGCAAGTTGTAATATAGACAGAGTTTTCAGATTCAGTTCAGTATGTGATTCAAAAACCCACAGATTGTGGACAGCTTAGTAGGACAGATTAATGCAAGTTGTAATATAGACAGAGTTTTCAGATTCAGTTTAGTATAGGATACAAAAACCCACATATTTTGTACATAGTTTACTAGGCCCAGATAAATGGAAGTTGCAATATAGACAGAGTTTTCAGATTCAGTTCCGTATGGGATACAAAAACCCACAGGTTTTGGACATTGTAATAAACCCAGATTAATGGAAATGTTAATAGAAACCGAGTTTTCAGATTCATTTCAGTGTGGGATGCAAAAACCCACAGATGGTGTACGGCTTAGTAGGACGGATTAATGCAAGTTGTAAAATAGACCGAGCTTTCAGATTCAGTTCAGTATAGGATACAAAAACCCACACATTAGGTACACAGTTTACTAAACCCAGATAAATGGAAGTTGTAATTTAGACAGAGCTTTCAGATTCAGTTCAGTGTGGGATACAAAAACCCACAGATTGTGGACACTTTACTAGGCCCAGATTAATGCAAATTGTAATATAAACACTTTTTTCAGATTCAATTCAGTATGGGATAAAAAAAAAGCCACAGATTGTGGACACTTTACGAGTCCCAGATTAATGGAAATTGTAATATAAACAATTTTTTCAGATTCAGTTCCGTATGGGATACAAAAACCCACATATTTTGTACACAGTTTACTAGGCCCAGATAAATGGAAGTTGTAATATAGACAGAGCTTTAAGATTCAGTTCAGTATGGGATACAAAAACCCACATATTGTGGACACTTTACTAGGCCCAGATTATTGTAAGTTGTAATATAGACAGAGTTTTCAGATTCAATTCAGTATGGGATACAAAACACCACAGATTGTGGACGCTTTACTAGGCCCAGATTAATGGAAATTTTAATATACACACTTTTTTCAGATTCATTTCAGTATGGGATACAAAAATCCACAAATTGTGGACACTTTAGTGGACCCAGATTAATGCAAGTTGTAATATAAACAGAGTTTTTAGATTCAGTTAATTGTTGGATACAAAAACCCACAAATTTTGTACACAGTTTACTAGGCCCACCTTAATGCAAGTTGTAATATAGACAGAGTTTTAAGATTCAGTTTAGTATAGGATACAAAAACCCACACATTTTATGCACCGTTTACTAAATCCAGATAAATGAAAGTTGCAATACAGACAGAGCTTTCAGATTCAGTTGTATGAGATACAAAAACCCACAGATTGTGGACACATTACTTGTCCAAGATTAATTGAACTTGTAATATAAACCGAGTTTTCAGATTCAGTTCAGTATTAGATACAAAAACCCACAGATTGTGGACAGTTTACTGGGACAGATTAATGCAAGTTGTAATATAGACAGAGCTTTCAGATTCAGTTCAGTATAGGATACAAAAACCCACACATTAGGTACACAGTTTACTAGACCCAGATAAATGGAAGTTGTAATATAGACAGAGCTTTCAGATTCAGTTCAGTGTGGGATTCAAAAACCCACAGATTGTGGACACTTTACTAGGCCCAGATTAAAGGAAATTGTAATATACACACTTTTTTCAGTTTCAGTTTAGTTTGGGATACAAAAACTCACAGATTGTGGACACTGTACTAGGCCCAGATTAATGGAATTTGTAATATAAACCGAGTTTTTAGATTTAGTTCAGTATGGGATACAAAAACCCACAGATTGTGGATACTGTACTAAACCCAGATTAATGCAAGTTGTAATATACACACTTTTTAAAGATTCAATTCAGTATTGGATACAAAAAACCACAGATTGTGGACACTTTACTTGGCCCAGATTAATGCAAATTGAAAATAAACACTTTTTACAGATCCAATTCAGCATGAGATACAAAAAGCCACAGATTGTGGACATTTTATGAGTCACAGATTAATGGAAATTGTAATATACACAATTTTTTCAGATTCAGTTCCGTATGGGATACAAAAACCCACAGGTTTTAGACACTTTAATATGCCCAGATTAATGGAAATTTTAATAGAGACCGAGTTTTCAGATTCCGTTCAGTATAGGATACAAAAACCCACATATTTTGTACACAGTTTACTAGGCCCAGATAATTGGAAGTTGTAATTTAGACAGAGCTTTCAGATTCAGTTCAGTGTGGGATACAAAAACCCACAGATTGTGGACACTTTACTAGGCCTAGATGAATGCAAATTGTAATATAAACACTTTTTTCAGATTCAGTTCAGAATAGATACAAAAACCCACAGATTGTGGACACTTTACTAGGCCCAGATTATTCCAAGTTGTAATATAGACAGAGTTTTCAGATTCAGTTCAGTATGGGATACAAAAAGACACAGATTGTGGACACTTTACTAGGCCCAGATTAATGCAAGTTTTAACATAGACAGTTTTCTGAATCAGTTCAGTATGTGATAAAAAAACACACAGATTGTGGAGACTTTACTAGGCCCAGATTATTGCAAATTGTAATATAAACACTTATTTTAGATTCATTTCATTATGGGATACAAAAACCGACAGATTGTGGACACTTTACTAGGCCCATATTAATGCAAGTTGTAATATAAACACTTTTTTCAGATTCAGTCCAGTATGGGATACAAAAACCCACAGATTGTGGACACTTTACTAGACCCAGATTACTGCAAAATGTAATATACACACTTTTTTTTAGATTCAGTTCAGTAAAATATATAAAAACCGACAGATTGTGTTCTCTTTACTTTGCCCAGATTAATGCAAGTTGAAATATAAACACTTTTTTCAGATTCAGTTTGGTATGGGACTCAAAAACCCACAGATTGTGGACACTTTACTAGGCCCAGATTAGTGCAAATTTTAATATAAACACTTTTTTTAAATTCAGTTCAGTATGGGATACAAAAACCCACAGATTTTGTACACAGTTTACTAGGCCCACCTTAATGCAAGATGTAATATGTAGCATCCCCACTGAGGGGACAGCAGGAGATGCCAGCGATGGAGAGGCAGACACGTGGGTCCTCTGGGGAACACTCTTGTTGTAGGGACACAGGCTAGATGTTGGGTGAGGTCTTGGCGTTGTGATTTAACGTGCCTATAGCTAGGTCCCCTAAGGTTTGTGACGCCAGTGCCGGTAACGGTGGCACACCGATTGACAGTGGGAATAATGGAGGTGCAGACACTTGAGGTGAAACAGAACTCTTCTTTACAATTGAACAATTGAAACAGCATAAACGCTCCTTGCAGTTCCACAGAAAACAACTGGTACACAGCAGGCTTTACAGTAAATAGGCAGTTATTTCTTGGCAAGGTATACAGAGGGTTAATCAGAACTCACAGTACAGGCTGAACTCCACAGATTCCTAACTGGTAAAACATCCAAGGCCCGTATGCCCTATTGCTGGCTTTATCCTTGGGAAATATTATAGTACCTTCTCTGGTTTCTATAGTACATCTTGCACTGACTTTTCCTTCCTCTGCCTCTCAGCTTTGCTTCTAGCTGGTTTCTGGTGATGGCACTGCTGGTTCTCCCTCTGCTACCAGAGCAGGGTCCTCCTCAGACTCCCAGGTCTGGACTGACTTTCACAGGCTCATGGCCTGGACTAAACTTCACAGGCTCATGGCCTGGACTCAACTTCACAGGCTCATGGCCTGGACTCAACTTCACAGGCTCATGGCCTGGACTCAACTTCACAGGCTCATGGCCTGGACTCAATTGCCTTTCCCTGACTGAGCCTGAATATAAAAACTAGGGCTCCCTAGCTCTCTCTACTTACCTAGAGCAGGAATGACATGCCTAGCAGGCCTGTACATAGCAATACATTCACAGTAAAAGGATTATACAATACATTTTATAGAAGAAAACCAATCTCCCCGCAGGGAGGGGGGGGGGCAACGTGACCCGAGTGACCCTTCTGTAGTGCCCACCATCACGGAGTGGGACACTACAATATAGACAGAGTTTTCAGATTAAGTTCAGAATGGATACAAAAACCCAAAGATTGAGGACACTTTACTAGGCCCAGTTTAATGCAAGTTATAATATAGACAGAGTTTTCAGATTCAGTTCAGTATAGGGTACAAAACCCACATATTTTGTACACAGATTACTAGGCCCTGATCAATGTAAGTTGTAATATAGACATAGCTTTCATATTCTGTTCAGAATGGGATACAAAAAAAACTACAGATTGTGAACAATTTACTAGGCCCATATTAATGCAAGTTGTTATATAGACAGAGTTTTCGGATTCAATTCAGTGTTGGATACAAAAACCCACAGATTGTGGACACTTTAGTAGGATCAGATTAATGGAAATTGTAATATACACACTTTTTTCAGATTCAGTTCGGAATGGGATACAGAAACCTACAGATTGTGGACAATTTATTAGGCACAGATTAATGGAAGTTGTAATATAAACAGAGTTTTTAGATTCAGTTCAGTATGTGATACAAAAACCCACAGATTTTGTGTAAAGTTTACTAGGCCCACCTTAATGCATGTTGTAATACAGACAGAGTTTTCAGATACAGTTCAGTGTTGGATACAAAACCCACATATTGTGGACACTTTAGTAGGCCCAGATTAATGCAAATTGTAATATAAACACTTTTTTTAGATTTAGTTCAGTATGGGATACAAAAACCCACAGATTGTGGACACTTTACAAGGCCCAGATTAATGGAAATTGTAATATACACTTTTTTTTTTAGATTCAGTCCAGTATGGGATACAAAAACCCACAGATTGTGGAAACTTTACTAGGCCCAGATTAATGCAAAATGTAATATACACACGTTTTTCAGATTCAGTTCAGTATAGGATACAAAAACCCACATATATTGTACACAGTTTACTAGGCCCAGATTAATGGAAGTTGCAATATAGACAGAGCTTTCAGATTCATTTTAGTATGGGATACAAAAACCCACAGATTTTGGACACTTCTCTAGGCCCAGATTAATGGAAATTGTAATATACACAGTTTTTTTCAGATTCAGTTCAGTATGGGATACAAAAACCCACAGGTTGTGGACACTTTACGAGGCCCAGATTAATGGAATTTGTAATATAAACCGAGTTTTCAGATTCAGTTTACTATTGGATACAAAAACCCACAGATTGTGGATTCTTTACTAAACCCAGATTAATGCAAGTTGTAATATAGACAGAGTTTTCAGATTCAGTTCATTATGGGATACAAAAACCCACAGATTGTGGACAGTTTAGTAGGACAGATTAATGCAAGTTGTAATATAGACAGAGTTTTCAGATTCAGTTAAGTATAGGATACAAAAACCCACATATTTTGTACATAGTTTACTAGGCCCAGATAAATGGAAGTTGCAGTATAGACAGAGTTTTCAGATTCAGTTCAGTATGGGATACAAAAATCCACAGATTGTGGATACTTTATTAAGCCCAGATTAATGCAAGTCGTAATATAAACCGAGTTTTCAGATTCAGTTCAGTATTGGATACAAAAACCCACACATTAGGTACACAGTTTATTAGAACCAGATAATTGGAAGTTGTAATTTAGACAGAGCTTTCAGATTCAGTTCAGTGTGGGATACAAAAACCCACAGATTGTGGACACTTTACTAGGCCCAGATTAATGCAAATTGTAATATAAACACTTTTTTCAGATTAAATTCAGTATGGGATAAAAAAAAGCCACAGATTGTGGACACTTTACGAGTCCCAGATTCATGGAAATTGTAATATAAACAATTTTTTCAGATTCAGTTCCGTATGGGATACAAAAACCCACAGGTTTTGGAAACTTTAATATGCCCAGATTAATGGAAATGTTAATAGAAACCGAGTTTTCAGATTCATTTCAGTGTGGGATGCAAAAACCCACAGATGGTGGACGGTTTAGTAGGACAGATTAATGCAAGTTGTAATATAGACAGAGCTTTCAGATTCAGTTCATTATAGGATACAAAAACCCACACATTAGGTACATAGTTTACTAGACCCAGATAAATGGAAGTTATAATTTAGACCAGTGTTTCCCAACCAGTGTGCCTCCAGCTGTTGCAAAACTACAACTCCCAGCATGCCCGGACAGCCTTTTGCTGTGTGGGCATGCTGGGAGCTGTAGTTTGCAACAGCTGGAGGCACACTGGTTGGGAAACACTGATTTAGACAGAGCTTTCAGATTCAATTCAGTATGGGATAAAAAAAAGCCACAGATTGTGGACACTTTACGAGTCCCAGATTAACCTCTTAAGGACGCAGGGCGTACATGTACGCCCTAGCGTCCTGGTACTTAAGGACTCAGGGCGTACATGTACGCCCTGAGAAGTTCCGATCACCGCTGCGCACGTGGCGGTGATCGGAACAGGATGCCTGCTGAAATCATTCAGCAGGCATCCTGTGATCATGCCGAGGGGGTCCTGTGACCCCCCCGTGTCGGCGATCGCAACAAACCGCAGGTCAATTCAGACCTGCGGTTTGTTGCGCTATGTGTAGTCTCTGATCCGCGGGGATCAGAGACTGAAATCTGCCCCTAATTGTAAATTTGCGGGCGGTGCCCCGCCCGCCTCCTTTCAATGCATTTCCCTGGTGTCTAGTGGGTATAGCAGGGGGTCAGCACTTTGCTGACCCCCTGCTATAAACTGCTGACATCTGTGCTGCAGATGTCAGCAGTTTAACCCCTTCCATACCGCGGTCCGTACGGACCGCGGTATAGAAGGTGTTAACATGGAGGGAGCTCCCTCTCTCTCCCATCGGTGGGCTGCCGTACCTTTGCAGCCCCCCCGATGGGATAGGATAGTAGAGGGAGGGAGCTCACCTCTCTTCCCATCACCCGCTGCTCTGTAATGGCAGCGGGTGATGGTTACCATGGCAGCAGGACGCTTTCAGAAGCGTCCTGCTTGCCATGGTATAGTAACTCTGGTCAGACTTCTGCTAAAGGCAGAAGTCTGACCAGACTGTACAAAGTAAAAAATACAGTGCAGTACACTATATAGTGTACTGTTCTGTATTATATAGACACCAGATCCACTGGATCTACAAGAACCAAGTGGGTCTGGGTCAAAAAATTCAAAAAGTGAAAAAAAGTAAAAATCAGAAAAATACATATCACTGAATAAAAATTAAAAAAAAACAAATAAACTACACATATTAGGTATTGCCGCGTCCGTAAAAATCTCCTCTATAAAAATATCACGTGACCTAACCCCTCACGCAAATACCGTAAAAAAATCACAAAAAAATGGTGTAAAAAAGCCATTTTTTGTCACCTTGCATCACAAAAAGTGTAATACCAAGTGATCAAAAAGGCGTATGCCTCCCAAAATAGTACCAATAAAACCGCCATCTCATCCCGCAAAAAATGAGTGCTTATATAGGACAATCGCCCAAAAAATAAAAAAATATGGCTCTCAGACTATGGAGACACTAAAACATAATTTTTTTTCTAAAATGCTATTATTGTGTTAAAGTAAAATAAATAAATAAAAAGTATACATATTATGTATTGCCGCGTCCGTAAAAACCTGCTCTATAAAAATATCACATTATCTAACCCCTCAGGTAAATACTGTTAAAAAAATAAAATAAAAACAATGTAAAAAAAACATTTGGCACCTC
>CM065595.1:77993841-78052195 GCA_033119425.1 Bufotes viridis
GCGGATAGTTCGGGCCATCTCTAGTTGTAATATAGACAGAGTTTTCAGATTCAATTCACTAGTGGATACAAAAAAACACAGATTGTGGACGCTTTTAGATTAATGGAAATTTTAATATTCCCTTACGTCCTACCAGCAGCACAGATGGGGTTAACCACCCCCCGTGGACTGGCAGGACCGGCGGAATGTTTAATGAGCCCAAGACTAATAACTCAATTTAACAATTAAGTATCTCCTTAAAAGGAGGAAGTCAACCCCCAGCCCACTGTGTTTTTTTCTGTCCTCCTGGACAGGTGGACTAGGCGGTTTGTTCCCCCCTTTCTTATGGAAAGTGCGGGGAGCCTTCTTTTCGTTTGGGTAACGGCGTTGCCTTTTTTCCTAGGTACCTTGTCAGTTTGGCCGGCAGCTTATTTGCTGCCGGCCCGCGCAGTTGCGCCTGGCTGGGGTATTTTGGCGGCGTCCTTGGTCCAGGATTCCCGGTCCCTGTGCGCCGCCATCTTCCCGGAGGTGACGCGGGGACTCTCCTTTTGCATCACCTCCGGGTAATCCGGCCGTGATTTTTTCACGGGCACGATTTTTCATAGATGCAATTTTTTTTTTTATGCATCTTCCTGTGGAGGATTTACTGGGGGAAGGGTGGATTGGCTATCCCTCCCCTTCCCTTATTTTGGGAGGCTGTGTGCTCCAGTTCAGTCTCTGGCTACATATGCTTTTTCAGCTAGATCCCAGAGTCCTAAAATTGGTGTTGTTCCACTTGTGGTGTTTTTTTCCTCAGCTGCCTCCGGCCTGTTTTTCTACCTTTCCTGCGTAGATAGGTGGTTTACAAATGTTTTATTTGTCCCTTTTTTTCCCGCAGTGATGTCTTCTCCGCGGGATTCGGAAGGCATGAAAGTAGATTCCTCCCGTATTGTAGGCCTAAAGTTCCTTCCTTCCAGAACATCAACCAGGTGATATTCCTCCCGGTTCTGTCGACATCTACCACCTCCTCCTAGGAACCTGCTAGACATCCTCTGGACGTCGAGATGTCTCCGGATCTATGTGGATAGATCAAGGAGTTCAGGAAAGATGAGAATCTGCTAATCCTGTTGCCGGTAAGTTTAAAGGCTATAAGGCATCCAAACCTTCCATCAGTCGGTGGATTGAGGAGGCTATTAAGGAATCCTTTGTTTCCACAATCTCTGGACCCTCCGGGATTCGTGAAGGCCCACTCTACTAGATTTGTGGCTACTTCTTTTGCCGAGAGGAGTCTTCTGCCTCTCAACATGATTTGCAAAGCTGCCTCCTGGAGCTCTGAATCGACATTCATCTCCCATTATAGACTAGATGCCAGTCTAGCTGAGTTTTCGGCCTTTGGGCAGACTTTTCTTAGTTCTGCCAGGCAGGAAGGCCCTCCCTAGGGGTTTCTTCTTGCTATCTCCCCATCTGTGCTGCTGGTAGGACGTAAGGGAATCGTTAATTTCTAACGATAATTTGTTTTCCCTTAGTCCTAACAGCAGCACACAAATTTCCCACCCTAGTAAGTCTAGTTTTCTTCTTGCTATAAACACAGTGGGCTGGGGTTGACTTCCTCCTTTTAAGGAGATACTTAATTGTTAAATTGAGTTATTAGTCTTGGGCTCATTAAACATTCCGCCGGTCCTGCCAGTCCACGGGGGTGGTTAACCCCATCTGTGCTGCTGTTAGGACTAAGGGAAAACAAATTATCGTTAGAAATTAACGATACACACTTTTTTCAGATTCATTTCAGTATGGGATACAAAAACCCACAGATTGTGGACACTTTTCTAGGCACAGATGAATGCAAATTGTAATATACACACTTTTTCAGATTCAGTTCAGTATGGGATACAAAAATCCACAAATTGTGGACACTTTAGTGGACCCAGATTAATGCAAGTTGTAATATAAACAGAGTTTTTAGATTTAGTTCAGTATGGGATACAAAAACCCACAGATTGTGGACACTTTACTAGGCCTAGATTAATGCAAATTGTAATATAGACAGAGTTTTCAGATTCAGTTCAGTATGGGATACAAAAAGACACAGATTGTGGACACTTTACTAGGCCCAGATTAATGCAAGTTTTAATATAGACAGTTTTCTGAATCAGTTCAGTATGTGATAAAAAACACACAGATTGTGGTGACTTTACTAGGCCCAGATTATTGCAAATTGTAATATAAACACTTTTTTTAGATTCAGTTCAGTATGGGATACAAAAACCGACAGATTGTGGACACTTTACTAGGCCCATATTAATGCAAGTTGTAATATAAACACTTTTTTCAGATTCAGTTCAGTATGGGATACAAAAACCCACAGATTGTGGACACTTTACTAGGCCCAGAATAATTCAAAATGTAATATACTCACTTTTTTCAAATTCAGTTCAGTATTAGATACAAAAACCCACTTTACTAGACCCAGATTACTGCAAAATGTAATATAAACACTTTTTTTTAGATTCAGTTCAGTAAAATATATAAAAACCGACAGATTGTGTACTCTTTACTATGCCCAGATTAATGCAAGTTGAAATATAAACACTTTTTAAAGATTCAGTTCGGTATAGGACACAAAAACCCACAGATTGTGGACACAGTTTACTAGACCCACCTTAATGCAAGATGTAATATGAAGCATCCCCACTGAGGGGACAGCAGGAGATGCCAGCGATGGAGAGGCAGACACGTGGGTCCTCTGGGGAACACTCTTGTTGTAGGGACACAGGCTAGATGTTGGGTGAGGTCTTGGCGTTGTGATTTAACGTGCCTATAGCTAGGTCCCCTAAGGTTTGTGACGCCAGTGCCGGTAACGGTGGCACACCGATTGACAGTGGGAATAATGGAGGTGCAGACACTTGAGGTGAAACAGAACTCTTCTTTACAATTGAACAATTGAAACAGCATAAACACTCCTTGCAGTTCCACAGAAAACAACTGGTACACAGCAGGCTTTACAGTAAATAGGCAGTTATTTCTTGGCAAGGTATACAGAGGGTTAATCAGAACTCACAGTACAGGCTGAACTCCACAGATTCCTAACTGGTAAAACATCCAAGGCCCGTATGCCCTATTGCTGTTTTAATCCTTGGGAAATATTATAGTACCTTCTCTGGTTTCTATAGTACATCTTGCACTGACTTTTCCTTCCTCTGCCTCTCAGCTTTGCTTCTAGCTGGTTTCTGGTGATGGCACTGCTGGTTCTCCCTCTGCTACCAGAGCAGGGTCCTCCTCAGACTCCCAGGTCTGGACTGACTTTCACAGGCTCATGGCCTGGACTAAACTTCACAGGCTCATGGCCTGGACTCAACTTCACAGGCTCATGGCCTGGACTCAACTTCACAGGCTCATGGCCTGGACTCAACTTCACAGGCTCATGGCCTGGACTCAATTGCCTTTCCCTGACTGAGCCTGAATATAAAAACTAGGGCTCCCTAGCTCCCTCTACTTACCTAGAGCAGGAATGACATCCCTAGCAGGCCTGTACATAGCTATATATTCACAGTAACAGGATTATACAATACATTTTATAGAAGAAAACCAATCTCCCCGCAGGGGGGGAACAACGTGACCCGAGTCCCGTGCCCACCATCATGGAGTGGGAGACTATAATATAGACAGAGTTTTCAGATTAAGTTCAGAATGGATACAAAAACCCAAAGATTGTGGACACTTTACTAGGCCCAGTTTAATGCAAGTTATAATATAGACAGAGCTTTCAGATTCAGTTCAGTATGGGATACAAAAACCCACAGATTGTGGACACTTTACTAGGCCCAGATTAATGCAAAATGTAATATACACACGTTTTTCAGATTCAGTTCAGTATAGGACACAAAAACCCACATATATTGTACACAGTTTACTAGGCCCAGATAAATGGAAGTTGCAATATAGACAGAGCTTTCAGATTCAGTTCAGTATGGGATACAAAAACCCATAGATTGTGGACACTTTACTAGGCCCAAATTATTGCAGGTTGTAATATATACAGAGTTTTCAGATTCAGTTCAGTATGGGATACAAAAACCCACAGGTTGTGGACACTTCACTAAGCCCAGATTAATGGAAATTGTAATATACACAGTTTTTTTTCAGATTCAGTTTAGTATGGGATACAAAAACCCACAGATTGTGGACAATTTACTAGGCCCAGATTAATGGAAATTGGAATATACTCACTTTTTTCAGATTTCAGTTCAGTATGGGATACAAAAACCCACATATTGTGGACACATTACTAGGCCCAGAGTAATGCAAATTGTAATATACACACTTTTTTCAGATTCAGTCCAGTATGGGATAGAAAAACCCACAGATTGTGGACACTTTACTAGGCCCAGATTAATGCAAAATGTAATATACTCTCTTTTCTCAGATTCAGATCAGTATGGGATACAAAAACCCACTTTACTAGGCCCAGATTAATGTAGTATACACACTTTTTTTCAGATTCAGTTCAGTATAAGATACAAAAACCCACAGATTGTGGACTTTTTACTATGCCCAGATTAATGCATGTTGAAATATAGACAGATTTTTCAGATTCAGTTCAGTATGGGATACAAAATCCCACAGATTTTGTACACAGTTTACTAGGCCCAGATTAATGGAAGTTGCAATATAGACAGAGCTTTCAGATTCATTTCAGTATGGTATACAAAAACCCACAGATTTTGGACACTTCTCAAGGCCCAGATTAATGGAAATTGTAATGTACACAGTTTTTTTTCAGATTCAGTTCAGTATGGGATACAAAAACCCACAGATTGTGGACACTTTACGAGGCCCAGATTAATGGAATTTGTAATATAAACCGAGTTTTCAGATTCAGTTTAGTATGGGATACAAAAACCCACAGATTGTGGATACTTTACTAAACCCAGATTAATGCAAGTTGTAATATAGACAGAGTTTTCAGATTCAGTTCAGTATGGGATACAAAAACCCACAGATTTTGGACACTTCTCTAGGCCCAGATTAATGGAAATTGTAATATACACAGTTTTTTTCAGATTCAGTTCAGTATGGGATACAAAAACCCACAGATTTTGGACACTTCTCTAGGCCCAGATTAATGCAAGTTGTAATATAGACAGAGTTTTCAGATTCAGTTCAGTATGGGATACAAAACCCACAGATTGTGGACACTTTACTTTGCCCAGATTAATGGAAATTGTAATATACACACTTTTTTTTAGATTCAGTTCAGTATGGGATACAAAAACCCACAGATTTTGCACAGTTTAGTAGGACAGATTAATGCAAGTTGTAATATAGACAGAGTTTTCAGATTCAGTTCAGTATTAGATACAAAAACCCACAGATTGTGCACAGTTTAGTAGGACAGATTAATGCAAGTTGTAATATAGACAGAGTTTTCAGATTCAGTTTAGAATAGGATACAAAAACCCACATATTTTGTACATAGTTTACTAGGCCCAGATAAATGGAAGTTGTAATATAGAAAGAGTTTTCAGATTCAGGTCAGTATGGGATACAAAAATCCACAGATTGTGGATACTTTACTAAACCCAGATTAATGCAAGTCGTAATATAGACAGAGTTTTCAGATTCAGTTCATTGTGGGATACAAAAACCCACAGATTGTGGACACTTTACTAGGCCCAGATTAATGCAAATTGTAATATAAACACTTTTTTCAGATTCAATTCAGTATGGGATACAAAAAGTCACAGATTGTGGACACTTTACGAGTCCCAGATTAATGGAAATTGTAATATACACAATTTTTTCAGATTCAGTTCCGTATGCGATATAAAAACCCACAGGTTTTGGACACTTTAATAGGCCCAGATTAATGGAAATTTTAATAGAAACCGAGTTTTCAGATTCAGTTCAGTTTGGGATACAAAAACCCACAGATTGTGGACAGCTTAGTAGGACAGATTAATGCAAGTTGCAATATAGACAGAGTTTTCAGATTCAGTTCAGTATAGGATACAAAAACCCACATATTTTGTACACAGTTTACTAGGCCCAGATAAATGGAAATTGTAATATAGACAGAGCTTTCAGATTCAGTTCAGTATGGGATACAAAAACCAACAGATTGTGGACTCTTTACTAGTCCCAGATTAATGCAAAATGTAATATACTCACTTTTTTTAAATTCAGTTCAGTATGGGATACAAAAACCCACTTTACTAGACCCAAATTAATGCAAAATGTAATAAACACACTTTTTTCAGATTCAGTTCAGTAGTATAAGATACAAATACCCACAGATTGTGGACTCTTTACTATGCCCAGAATAATGCAGGTTGAAATATAGACAGAATTTTCAGATTTAGTTCAGTATGGGATACAAAAACCCACAGATTTTGTAGACAGTTTACTAGGACCAGATTAATTGAAGTTGTAATATACACAGTGCTTTCAGATTAAGTTCAGTATTGGTTATAGAACACCACAGATTACGGACACTGTATGAGGTCCAGAATATTGGAATTTGTAATACTGACAGTGTTTTCTGAGGCAGGTCAGTATTGGTGGCAGAGAACTCCACAGATTATGTACACTAGTTGTGACCCAATTACTAGATTTAGTCTGCGGATGATGTTCAATATATGTCACTAATAGTTATAAAATAAAAATATCTTGCTGCTTTGAAACATACACTGTAGCATTTAAAAGGATTTAGAGTTCTTTGAAAATCCTTTGGTATTAAATACAGCAAATTTCCCTCCCTGCACTATTTGTTCCTTCCTTAGCATGGATGTACCTGACACTGCTGTTAAATATATTGTTGATCTAAAACACACACACACACTTAATAGGACTTTTGTGCCTTTGAAAAGCTTTCTTTAACCAAAGTCGCTGAAATTCGCTCCCTGCTCTGTCTTTCCCTTACTACCCGATGCTCTCCCTGACTACATCTGAGCCGAACATGCGTCATCGGTAGTGTTGAGCGAACAGTTCGCGCATCGTTCGGGTTCGTACCGAATTTTGGGGTGTCCGGGACCCGGACCCGAACCCGGACATTTTCAAAAAAGTTCGGGTTCGGGTTCGGTGTTCGTCGATTTCTTCCCGCTTTCTGAAGGGCTGCACAGCAGCCAATCAGCTAGCGCCTTACTTCTGCTCTAAGAAGCCATCACAGCCATGCCTACTAATGGCATGGCTGTGATTGGCCAAGTGCAGCATGTGACCCAGCCTCTATTTAAGCTGGAGTCACGTAGCGCCGCACGTCACACTGCTCTGACTAGTGTAGGGAGAGGATGCAGCTTCTGTGAGGGCGAGATAGGCAGGGAAAAGTCAGCAACAGCACCTAATGAACGGATCGATCTGCAGCTGAGAATCAGTGAACTTCTGCTATTTACTTGATTGCTGGTTTTTGGCTGCACAGAGCGTTTTTCTGTCACTTATTTTCTGGGTTGATCGGGCGGCCATTTTGTGACTTGTGGTGCTCCAGAACAAGCTGCCACACATCCATCAATGCTTCAATACTATTTTTTTTTGCTATATCCTCCATCAGGGGCTTGGCTGTGCTAATTGTCACCCCTAGAAACTCAGGATAGCAATTTCTATATTTTATTAAGGGGTTAAATACAATTGCCCAAATACCAATCCCCTAAATCTGGTGTTCCAGCTTTGGCTAGACAAGCATAATACTGTCTGCTGTCTGGCAAAGGATAGATTATTTTCTGGGGTGAAATTCAATTGGCAAAATAGCAAAACCATACATCAGTGGTTTCAGCAGTGGCTGGCAAAATATAATAGTGTCCGCCAAAACAGATATTTTGGTTTGGGGTTAAATTCAATTGCCAAAATAGCAATACCATACATCAGTGGTTTCAGCAGTGGCTGGCAAAATATATTAGTGTTTCCTCCAAAACATATATTTTGTTCTGGGGTGAAATTCACTTGCCAAAATAGCAACACCCTAAATCTGGTGTCACAGCTGTGCCTGGCAAACTATATTAGTATCCGCAAAAACATATATTTTCTTCTGGGGTGAAATTCACTTGCCAAAATAGCAACACCCTAAATCTGGTGTCACAGCTGTGCCTGGCAAACTATATTAGTATCCGCAAAAACATATATTTTGTTCTGGGGTTAAATTCACTTGCCAAAATAGCAATCCACTAAATCTGGTGTCACAGCTGAGCCTGGCAAACTATATTATTATCCGCAAAAACATATATTTTGTTCTGGGGTGAAATTCACTTGCCAAAATAGCAATCCACTAAATCTGGTGTCACAGCTGAGCCTGGCAAACTATATTATTATCCGCAAAAACATATATTTTGTTCTGGGGTGAAATTCACTTGCCAAAATAGCAATCCTCTAAATCTGGTGTCACAGCTGAGCCTGGCAAACTATATTAGTATCCGCAAAAACATATATTTTCTTCTGGGGTGAAATTCACTTGCCAAAATAGCAACACCCTAAATCTGGTGTCACAGCTGAGCCTGGCAAACTATATTATTATCCGCAAAAACATATATTTTGTTCTGGGGTGAAATTCACTTGCCAAAATAGCAATCCTCTAAATCTGGTGTCACAGCTGAGCCTGGCAAACTATATTAGTATCCGCAAAAACATATATTTTCTTCTGGGGTGAAATTCACTTGCCAAAATAGCAATCCACTAAATCTGGTGTCACAGCTGAGCCTGGCAAACTATATTAGTATCCGCAAAAACATATATTTTCTTCTGGGGTGAAATTCACTTGCCAAAATAGCAATCCACTAAATCTGGTGTCACAGCTGAGCCTGGCAAACTATATTATTATCCGCAAAAACATATATTTTGTTCTGGGGTGAAATTCACTTGCCAAAATAGCAATCCACTAAATCTGGTGTCACAGCTGAGCCTGGCAAACTATATTATTATCCGCAAAAACATATATTTTGTTCTGGGGTGAAATTCACTTGCCAAAATAGCAATCCACTAAATCTGGTGTCACAGCTGAGCCTGGCAAACTATATTAGTATCCGCAAAAACATATATTTTGTTCTGGGGTGAAATTCACTTGCCAAAATAGCAATCACTCTAAATCTGGTGTCACAGCTGAGCCTGGCAAACTATATTAGTATCCGCAAAAACATATATTTTGTTCTGGGGTGAAATTCACTTGCCAAAATAGCAATCACTCTAAATCTGGTGTCACAGCTGAGCCTGGCAAACTATATTAGTATCCGCAAAAACATATATTTTCTTCTGGGGTGAAATTCACTTGCCAAAATAGCAACACCCTAAATCTGGTGTCACAGCTGAGCCTGGCAAACTATATTAGTATCCGCAAAAACATATATTTTCTTCTGGGGTGAAATTCACTTGCCAAAATAGCAATCCACTAAATCTGGTGTCACAGCTGAGCCTGGCAAACTATATTAGTATCCGCAAAAACATATATTTTCTTCTGGGGTGAAATTCACTTGCCAAAATAGCAATCCACTAAATCTGGTGTCACAGCTGAGCCTGGCAAACTATATTAGTATCCGCAAAAACATATATTTTGTTCTGGGGTGAAATTCACTTGCCAAAATAGCAATCCACTAAATCTGGTGTCACAGCTGAGCCTGGCAAACTATATTAGTATCCGCAAAAACATATATTTTGTTCTGGGGTGAAATTCACTTGCCAAAATAGCAATCCACTAAATCTGGTGTCACAGCTGAGCCTGGCAAACTATATTATTATCCGCAAAAACATATATTTTGTTCTGGGGTGAAATTCACTTGCCAAAATAGCAATCCTCTAAATCTGGTGTCACAGCTGAGCCTGGCAAACTATATTAGTATCCGCAAAAACATATATTTTCTTCTGGGGTGAAATTCACTTGCCAAAATAGCAACACCTCTAAATCTGGTGTCACAGCTGAGCCTGGCAAACTATATTAGTATCCGCAAAAACATATATTTTCTTCTGGGGTGAAATTCACTTGCCAAAATAGCAATCCTCTAAATCTGGTGTCACAGCTGAGCCTGGCAAACTATATTAGTATCCGCAAAAACATATATTTTCTTCTGGGGTGAAATTCACTTGCCAAAATAGCAATCACTCTAAATCTGGTGTCACAGCTGAGCCTGGCAAACTATATTAGTATCCGCAAAACATATATTTTCTTCTGGGGTGAAATTCACTTGCCAAAATAGCAATCCACTAAATCTGGTGTCACAGCTGAGCCTGGCAAACTATATTAGTATCCGCAAAACATATATTTTGTTCTGGGGTGAAATTCACTTGCCAAAATAGCAATCCACTAAATCTGGTGTCACAGCTGAGCCTGGCAAACTATATTATTATCCGCAAAAACATATATTTTGTTCTGGGGTGAAATTCACTTGCCAAAATAGCAATCCACTAAATCTGGTGTCACAGCTGAGCCTGGCAAACTATATTAGTATCCGCAAAAACATATATTTTCTTCTGGGGTGAAATTCACTTGCCAAAATAGCAACACCCTAAATCTGGTGTCACAGCTGAGCCTGGCAAACTATATTAGTATCCGCAAAAACATATATTTTGTTCTGGGGTGAAATTCACTTGCCAAAATAGCAATCCTCTAAATCTGGTGTCACAGCTGAGCCTGGCAAACTATATTAGTATCCGCAAAAACATATATTTTCTTCTGGGGTGAAATTCACTTGCCAAAATAGCAACACCCTAAATCTGGTGTCACAGCTGAGCCTGGCAAACTATATTAGTATCCGCAAAAACATATATTTTCTTCTGGGGTGAAATTCACTTGCCAAAATAGCAATCCACTAAATCTGGTGTCACAGCTGAGCCTGGCAAACTATATTAGTATCCGCAAAAACATATATTTTCTTCTGGGGTGAAATTCACTTGCCAAAATAGCAATCCACTAAATCTGGTGTCACAGCTGAGCCTGGCAAACTATATTATTATCCGCAAAAACATATATTTTGTTCTGGGGTGAAATTCACTTGCCAAAATAGCAATCCACTAAATCTGGTGTCACAGCTGAGCCTGGCAAACTATATTATTATCCGCAAAAACATATATTTTGTTCTGGGGTGAAATTCACTTGCCAAAATAGCAATCCTCTAAATCTGGTGTCACAGCTGAGCCTGGCAAACTATATTAGTATCCGCAAAAACATATATTTTGTTCTGGGGTGAAATTCACTTGCCAAAATAGCAATCCACTAAATCTGGTGTCACAGCTGAGCCTGGCAAACTATATTATTATCCGCAAAAACATATATTTTGTTCTGGGGTGAAATTCACTTGCCAAAATAGCAATCCTCTAAATCTGGTGTCACAGCTGAGCCTGGCAAACTATATTAGTATCCGCAAAAACATATATTTTGTTCTGGGGTGAAATTCACTTGCCAAAATAGCAACACGCTAAATCTGGTGTCACAGCTGTGCCTGGCAAACTATATTAGTATCCGCAAAAACATATATTTTCTTCTGGGGTGAAATTCACTTGCCAATATAGCAACCCCTAAATCTGGTGTCACAGCTGAGCCTGTCAAACTATATTAGTATCCGCAAAAACATATATTTTGTTCTGGGGTGAAATTCACTTGCCAAAATAGCAATCCACTAAATCTGGTGTCACAGCTGAGCCTGGCAAACTATATTAGTATCCGCAAAAACATATATTTTCTTCTGGGGTGAAATTCACTTGCCAAAATAGCAATACCCTAAATCTGGTGTCACAGCTGTTGCAGGCCCATTGTAAATCTGTCCATAAAAGGATACCTTTCATCCAGGGCCTAAATACTTGCTCCTAAAAGAGATATTCCCCTAAATCAGTGGTTACTGCTGTGCCTGGATTAGTGTAATAAGCTACATAAACAAATAGGCAGATAGTGGTAGGTGCCTGTAAAAAAGGCCTGAATTTGAAATCAATACATTGGGCCAAATATTTTTTTCCTTATTGTGGTGCTTGGTGAACGGTAACAATGAGGAAAACATCTAGTAAGGGACGCGGACGCGGTCGTGGTGGTGTTAGTGTACCCTCTGGTGCTGGGAGAGGACGTGGCCATTCTGCCACAGCCACACGTCCTAGTGAACCAACTACCTCAAGTTCCAGTACCCGCCAGAATTTACAGCGATATTTGGTGGGGCCCAATGCCGTTCTAAGGATGGTAAGGCCTGAGCAGGTACAGGCGCTAGTCAATTGGGTGGCCGACAGTGGATCCAGCACGTTCACAACATTATCTCCCACCCAGTCTTCTGCAGAAAGCGCACAGGTGGCACCTGAAAACCAAGCCCATCAGTCTGTCACATCACCCCCATGCATATCAGGGAAACTGTCTGAGCCTCAAGTTATGCAGCAGTCTCTTATGCTGTTTGAAGACTCTGCTGGCAGGGTTTCCCAAGGGAATCCACCTAGCCCTTCCCTGTGGTGGAAGACATAGAATGCACTGATGCACAACCTCTGATGTTTACTGATGATGAGGACATGGGAATACCACCTCATCGGAGTCCGCACGTCTCTGATGATGACGAAACACAGGTGCCAACTGCTGCGTCTTTCTGCAGTGTGCAGACCGAACAGGAGGACAGGGAGGAAGACTGTGTGGAAGACGATGCAGGGGACGATGAGGTCCTAGACCTCACATGGAATGAAGGTCGTGCCACTGACTTTCATAGTTCAGAGGAAGAGGCAGTGGTGAGACCGAGCCAACAGCGTAGCAAAAGAGGGAGCAGGGGGCAAAAGCAGAACAGCCGCCGCCAAGAGAGTTCGCCTGATACAGGCCACCGCCACCAGGGACCGAGCACCCCAAAGGCAGCTTCAAGGAGTTCCCTGGCATGGCACTTCTTTAAACAATGTGCTGACGACAAGACCCGAGTGGTTTGCACGCTGTGCCATCAGATCCTGAAGCGAGGCATTAACGTTCTGAACCTTAGCACAACCTGCATGACCAGGCATCTACATGCAAAGCATGAACTGCAGTGGAGTAAACACCTTAAAAGCAAGGAACTCACTCAGGCTCCCCCTGCTCCCTCTTCTGCTGCTGCCTCGGCCTCTTCCTCCGCCTCGGGAGGAATGTTGGCACCTGCCGCCCACCAAACAGAGGATGTGCCAGCGACACCACCACCTGCGTCACCAAGCATCTCCACCATGTCACACGGCAGCGTTCAGCTCTCCATCTCACAAACCTTGGAGAGAAAGCGTAAATTCCCACCTAGCCACCCTCGAGCTCTGGGCCTGAATGCCAGCATTTCTAAACTACTGGCCTTTGAAATGCTGTCATTCAGGCTGGTGGACACAGACAGCTTCAAACAGCTGATGTCCATGGCTGTCCCACAGTATGTTGTCCCCAGCCGCCACTACTTCTCCAAGACAGCCGTGCCTTCCCTGCACATGCAAGTGTCCGATAAAATCAAGTGTGCACTGCGCAACGCCATTTGTGGCAAGGTCCACCTAACCACAGATACGTGGACCAGTAAGCACGGCCAGGGACGCTATATCTCCCTAACTGCACACTGGGTAAATGTAGTGGCGGCTGGGCCTCAGGCGGAGAGTTCCTTGGCGCACGTCCTTCCGCCGCCAAGGATCACAGGGCATCATTGTTTGCCTCCTGTAGCCTCCTCCTCCTACTCGGCTTCCTCCTCCTCTGCTTCCACCAGCTCATCCAGTCAGCCACACACCTTCACCACCAACTTCAGCACAGCCCGGGTAAACGTCAGCAGGCCATTCTGAAACTCATGTGTTTGGGGACAGGCCCCACACCGCGCAGGAGTTGTGGCGGGGTATTGAACAACAGACCGACCAGTGGTTGCTGCCGGTGGGCCTCAAGCCCGGCCTGGTGGTGTGCGATAATGGGCGAAATCTCGTCGCAGCTCTGGGACTAGCCGGTTTGACGCACATCCCTTGCCTGGCGCATGTGCTGAATTTGGTGGTGCAGAAGTTCATTCACAACTACCCCAACATGTCAGAGCTGCTGCATAAAGTGAGGGCCGTCTGTGCGCGATTCCGGCGTTCACATCCTGCCGCTGCTCGCCTGTCTGCGCTACAGCGTAATCTCGGCCTTCCCGCTCACCGCCTCATATGCGACGTGCCCACCAGGTGGAACTCCACCTTGCACATGCTGGAGAGACTGTGCGAGCAGCAGCAGGCCATAGTGGAGTTTCAGCTGCAGCACGCACGCGTCAGTCGCACTGCGGAACAGCACCACTTCACCACCAATGATTGGGCCTCCATGCGAGACCTGTGTGCCCTGTTGCGCTGTTTCGAGTACTCCACCAACATGGCCAGTGGCGATGACACCGTTATCAGCGTTACAATACCACTTCTATGTCTCCTTGAGAAAACGCTTAGGGCGATGATGGAAGAGGAGGTGGCCCAGGAGGAGGAGGAGGAGGAGGAGGAGGAGGAGGGGTCATTTTTAGCACTTTCAGGCCAGTCTGTTAGAAGTGGCTCAGAGGGAGGTTTTTGCAACAGCAGAGGCCAGGTACAAATGTGGCCAGCCAGGGCCCACTACTGGAGGACGAGGAGGATGAGGAGGAGGTGGAGGAGGATGAGGATGAAGCAGGTTCACAGCGGGGTGGCACCCGACACAGCTCAGGCCCATCACTGGTGCGTGGCTGGGGGATACGGAGGACGATGACGATACGCCTCCCACAGAGGACAGCTTGTCCTTACCTCTGGGGAGCCTGGCACACATGAGCGACTACATGCTGCAGTGCCTGCGCAACGACAGCAGAGTTGCCCACATTTTAACGTGTGCGGACTACTGGGTTGCCACCCTGCTGGATCCCCGATACAAAGACAATGTGCCCACCTTACTTCCTGCACTGGAGCGTGATAGGAAGATGCGCGAGTTCAAGCGCACGCTGGTAGAGGCGCTCCTGAGAGCATTCCCAAATGTCACAGGGGAACAGGTGGAAGCCCAAGGCGAAGGCAGAAGAGGAGCAAGAGGTCGCCAACGCAGCAGTGTCACGGCCAGCTCTTCTGAGGGCAGGGTTAGCATGGCAGAAATGTGGAAAAGTTTTGTCTCCACGCCACAGCTAACTGCACAACCACCTGATACGGAACGTGTTAGCAGGAGGCAGCATTTCACTAACATGGTTGAACAGTACGTCTGCACACCCTCCACGTACTGACTGATGGTTCGGCCCCATTCAACTTCTGGGTCTCCAAATTGTCCACGTGGCCAGAGTTAGCATTTTATGCTTTGGAGGTGCTAGCCTGCCCGGCGGCCAGCGTTTTGTCTGAACGTGTATTCAGCACGGCAGGGGGCGTCATTACTGACAAACGCAGCCGCCTGTCCACAGCCAACGTGGACAAGCTGACGTTCATAAAAATGAACCAGGCATGGATCCCACAGGACCTGTGCCTCCCTTGTGCAGAATAGACATTTCCTCCCCATCAACCATGTATTCTTGTACTCTGGGGCACTTCTTTATTGAATCCTCATTTTTTTACTTTACCATGATCTTGCGGTGCAACCCAAAGTTGAATGAACCTCTCCTCTGTCTGGGTGCTGGTCCAAAATACATGAGAGTGACATTCTCCGTTGGTGGTTGATATGACGCATGATTCCTTGCTGTGGGACCTCTCTCCTCTGTCTGGGTGCTGGTCCAAAATACATGAGAGTGACATTCTCCGTTGGTGGTTGATATGACGCATGATTCCTTGCTGTGGGACCTCTCTCCTCTGTCTGTGTGCTGGGCCTAAATAAATGAGAGTGACATTCTCCGGTGGTGGGTGATATGACGCATGATTCCATGCTGTGGGACCTGTATCCTCTGTCTGGGTGCTGGTCCAAAATACATGAGAGTGGCCTTCTCCGGTGGTGGGTGATATGACGCATGATTCCATGCTGTGGGACCTGTATCCTCTGTCTGGGTGCTGGTCCAAAATACATGAGAGTGGCCTTCTCCGGTGGTGGGTGATATGACGCATGATTCCATGCTGTGGGACCTGTATCCTCTGTCTGGGTGCTGGTCCAAAATACATGAGAGTGGCCTTCTCCGGTGGTGGGTGATATGACGCATGATTCCATGCTGTGGGACCTGTATCCTCTGTCTGGGTGCTGGTCCAAAATACATGAGAGTGACATTCTCCGGTGCAGGGTGATATGACGCATGATTCCTTGCTGTGGGACCTGTATCCTCTGTCTGGGTGCAGGGGTCAGAGTCTCTCAAAGTGGCCTTCTCTTGTGGTGGGTGATGTGAAGCTGATGTTTGTGCCATCTGACATGGTTGCCGGGGTCCCATTAAATGGTGTCCTACTCCTGTGGTGGGTGATCTAAATGCCTGATTCTCTGCTGTGAAAACCCCTCTCCTCCGCCTGGGTGCAGGGGTCAAAGTCTCTCAAAGTGGCCTTCTCTTGTGCTGGGTGATGTGAAGCTGATGTTTGTGCCATCTGACATGGTTGCCGGGTCCCATTAAATGGTGTCCTACTCCTGTGGTGGGTGATCTAAATGCCTGATTCTCTGCTGTGAAAACCCCTCTCCTCTGTCTGGGTGCTGGTCCCAAATAAATGAGAGTGGCCTTCTCCGGTGGTGGTTGATATGACGCATGATTCCTTGATGTGGGACCTGTATCCTCTGTCTGGGTGCTGGTCCAAAATAAATGAGAGTGGCCTTCTCCGGTGGTGGTTGATATGACTCATGATTCCTTGATGTGGGACCTCTCTCCTCTGTCTGGGTGCTGGTCCAAAATACATGAGTGGCCTTCTCCGGTGGTGGGTGATATGACGCATGATTCCTTGCTGTGGGACCTGTATCCTCTGTCTGGGTGCTGGTCCAAAATACATGAGAGTGACATTCTCCGGTGCAGGGTGATATGACGCATGATTCCTTGCTGTGGGACCTCTCTTCAATTGATATTGGTTAATTTTTATTTATTTTATTTAATTTTAATTCATTTCCCTATCCACATTTGTTTGCAGGGGATTTTTCTACACTTTGCTGCCTTTGGCAGCCCTCTAGCCCTTTCCTGGACTATTTTACAGCCTTTTTTGTGCCTAAAAGTTCGGGTCCCCATTGACTTCAATGGGGTTCGGGTTCGGGATAAAGTTCGGATCGAGTTCGAATCCCGAGCCCGAACATTTCCGGGAAGTTCGGCCGAACTTCTCGAACCCGAACATCCAGGTGTTCGCTCATCTCTAGTCATCGGGTGTTATATAAGCTCCGATGATGCGTTTCGGCCAGGCAATCACTGTAATGCCAGCAGCTAACATGACTACTGGCATTACAGTGAGTGCAGTACAGTCGTGGCCAAAACTTTTGAGAATTACATAAATATTAGTTTTCACAAAGTCTGCTGCTAAACTGCTTTTAGATCTTTGCTTCAGTTGTTTCTATGATGTAGTGAAATATAATTACATGCACTTCATACGTTTTAAAGGCTTTTATCGACAATTACATGACATTTATGCGAAGAGTCAGTATTTGCAGTGTTGGCCCTTCTTTTTCAGGACCTCTGCAATTCGACTGGGCATGCTCTCAATCAACTTCTGGGCCAATTCCTGACTGATAGCAACCTATTCTTTCATAATCACTTCTTGGAGTTTGTCAGAATTAGTGGGTTTTTGTTTGTCCACCCGCCTCTTGAGGATTGACCACAAGTTCTCAATGGGATTAAGATCTGGGGAGTTTCTAGGCCATGGACCCAAAATGTAAACGTTTTGGTCCCCGAGCCACTTAGTTATCACTTTTGCCTTATGGCACTGTGCTCCTTCGTGCTTGAAAATGCATTGTTCTTCACCAAACTGTTGTTGGATTGTTGGAAAAAGTTGCTGTTGGAGGGTGTTTTGGTACCATTCTTTATTCATGGATGTGTTTTGGGGCAAAATTGTAAGTGAG
Source organism: Bufotes viridis (assembly GCA_033119425.1). Taxonomy (NCBI): domain Eukaryota; kingdom Metazoa; phylum Chordata; class Amphibia; order Anura; family Bufonidae; genus Bufotes; species Bufotes viridis. Next base: position 78,011,606 of record CM065595.1, read on the forward strand.
CCCACTCCCTTGGATGAGAAGCGACCCCACACATAAATGGTCTCAGGATGCTTTACTGTTGGCATGACACAGGACTGATGGTAGCGCTCACCTTTTCTTCTCCGGACAAGCCTTTTTTCAGATGCCCCAAACAATCGGAAAGAGGCATCATCAGAGAATATGACTTTGCCCCAGTCCATTCACCATCCTTTCTGCAGAAGATCAATCTGTCCCTGATGTTTTTTTTGGAGAGAAGTGGCTTGTTTGCTGCCCTTCTTGACACCAGGCCATCTTCCAAAAGTCTTCGCCTCACTGTGCGTGCAGATGCGCTCACACCTGCCTGCTGCCATTCCTGAGAAAGCTCTGCACTGGTGGCACTCCGATCCCGCAGCTGAATCCTCTTTAGGAGACGATCCTGGAGCTTGCTGGACTTTCTTGGACGCCCTGAAGCCTTTTTAACAAGAATTGAACCTCTTTCCTTGAAGTTCTTGATGATCCTATAAATTGTTGATTGAGGTGCAATCTTAGTAGCCACAATATCCTTGCCTGTGAAGCCATTTTTATGCAACGCAATGATGGCTGCACGCGTTTCTTTGCAGGTCACCATGGTTAACAATGGAAGAACAATGATTTCAAGCATCACCCTCCTTTTAACATGTCAAGTCTGCCATTTTAACCCAATCAGCCTGACATAATGATCTCCAGCCTTGTGCTTGTCAACAAGACAATTACTGAAATGATCTCAGCAGGTCCTTTAATGACAGCAATGAAATGCAGTGGAAAGTTTTTTTTGGGATTAAGTTAATTTTCATGGCAAAGAAGGACTATGCAATTCATCTGATCACTCTTCATAACATTCTGGAGTATATGCAAATTGCTATTATAAAAACTTAAGCAGCAACTTTTCCAATTTCCAATATTTATCTAATTCTCAAAACTTTTGGCCACGACTGTACTTACCTGCACCTTTATTGGCTGCTTAAAACCCGCAAAACGTGTGAGTGGAGACTCGAACATTTCGCTCGAGCACATGAGGTACTCGGCCGAGTACCGTCATGTGCCAAGCATAGCGATGCTCTAGTCGAACCGGTACTCGGCAAAGCATGCTCGTTCATCACTAGTAGTCAGCCGAGGAGGAGACGGAGGATGGAGTAGCAGAAGGAGAAGAAGAGGCAGGCCTGCATGCAATCCTTGGCGGTAACACCAAATCCACACTGGAGCCATGAGTTACATGCTTGACGGCTGTCAGAAGGTTCACCCATTGGGCTGTAAAAGTTATGTATCTTCCTTGCCCGTGTTTGCTAGACCAGGTGTCTGTGGTCAGATGTATCTTGGCAACGACACTGTGTGCCAGAGATTTATTCACTTGCCGCTGAACGTGGCCATATAGCTCTGGGATGCTCTTCTGAGAGAAATATTTTCTCCTGGGGACCTTCCATTGCGGTATGCCAATGGCCACAAATTTTCTAAAGGCCTCCGAGTCCACCAGTTTATAGGGCAGTGGTTGGCGGGCTAGCAGTTCCAACAAGCCAGCGGTCAGCCGTTGAGCAAGAGGGTTATCCAGCGTCATCAACTTGTGACGCTCAAACATTTGGGCCATAGAAGTCTGCCTTCTGCCAGATGAATGCGACAATGGCACAGGGGAAGGTGGAGTGGAGGACAAATGGGAGGAGAGAGGAGAAGGAGAAAAGGCAGGATATGTCAGGAGTGTGGCTTTGTGGGTTCTGACGGCGTTGCTCCCAGTGGGCTAGTTGGGAGGCCAGGTGCTTTCTTAAGGTGGTCATCCCTAGGTGAGTGTCGGGCTTACCACGACTTTTGCGTTGACAGCACAGGCTGCAGATGGCAACGCTATTATCAACAGCTGACATTTTTAAAAAAGGCCACTCTGTGGAGCCATGTGCCGGTGCCCTGAGCGCACCAGAAGTTACATTTGCAGTTTGCTTTTTGCCTCCTGTGCCCCGCAAGCTCTACCTGCTTCTCCTCCTCCTCCTCCCTCTCTGCTGCTCCATCTCTCCCTCTTAACTCCCCTCCACTTCCTTTCTTGTGGGCACCCACATGATGTCCATCGACACGTCATCATCGTCACCTTCACCACCACTGACATTTGAGATCGGGAAGTAGGCTGCAACAGCAGCCCCCCATTTAGTATAATGATCCCCAATGACACTCCATACAGTATGATGACCCCCAGTGCCCCCTCCATACAGTATAACCCCCAGTGTGGGGGCCACTGGGGGTCATTATTCTGAATGGGGTTGACTGGGGGTTATTATTCTCAATAGAGGACCACTGTGGGGTCATTATACTGTGTTTGGGGTCATTTTAATGTGTGAAGGGCCACTAGTGGTGATTATACTGTATAGGGGCCACTGGTGGTCATTATAACATGTGGGAGCCACAGAGGGACATGTAAATGTACAAAAATGCCTCAAGGGGGCCCACTGGGATTTATCGCCCAAGGGCCCACATGAACCTGGAGCCGGCCCTGCCTCCAGCGACATAATCACAAGTTTTTTTTCTGTCAAATGAATGCCTAATATTTGGGGCCTGTACTCCCGTGGCCCAAAATAACATTTTTCTAGGCTCCAGCAGGGCACATTTTTGAGAGTTTACCTTTAAGACGCGTAAAAATGGCCCCTGATTAAAATACATATTTTTTGTGGGAATTTTTGACAATGATCCACCTCTGGTATGTCACTGTCCATGTTGTGGGATATTTGTGCACTTCTAGTAAGTATTTGGTGGCTGCAAATATCACCTGAAGGTTTTTCAGGTTCGCCTGCCATTAAAGTCAATTGGGTCTGCCCCGAACGCGCGGTTCGCGAACATTTGATCGTGGACCCATGTTCGCGAACCGTCCCTGACGATGTTCGTCCATCACTATACACAGGGTGATAGCCAGACCACCCTCAGTTCATCTTCTCTGTGAGAATTGGATGATGATGAGGAGGAGAAGCAGGAGATAGTTGCCTCAGCTACAGAGGGTAGTACCCATAGCTGGTTTATTCCGTCTGTTCAGCGTGGATGTACTGAAGAGGAGGAAGAGGATGAGGAGATTCAGAGGCATCCTCCTGATTAGGACAGTGAAGTCTTGACTGTTGGGACTCTGGCACACATTGCTGACTTTCTGTTATGCTGCCTTTCCCGTGACCCTCGCATTATACGCATTTTGGCCAACACTGGTTGTTCACCCGTCTCGAGTCGACCCCCGCTACAAAGAGAACTTCTCATCTCTCAATACTGTGGTGGACAGGACTAGCAAAACGGTGTAATACCAGAAGGGTGTTCAAGCTAGACATGTGGCACGAACTGTCTCTCTACACCTTGGAAGTGCTGGCCTGCCCTGCTGCCAAGGTTTTCTCAGAGCGGGTATTTAGTGCTGCTGGGGGCATAATAACTGATAAGCGCATCCGCTTGACAACTGAAAATGCTGACAGGTTGACTCTTATCAAAATGAACAAGGCCTGGATTGCCCCTGACTTCTCTACTCAACCAGAGGAAAGCAGCTGAACATAAAGGCACTTTAAATGTGGCTTTTATAATGTATTGAATACACTGTATTCCCATGCACCCTTTCCACCACAAAAAGGGTATATGGTTCAATCTTCCTTTTCTCATCCATTATCAACATGCTTATTAGGCTGCCCTTGCTCCTAATGTTTTAGAGGGTCACCAGCAGACCTTCATCCTTAATGTTTTGGATGGTCAGATCAGCAGCAGGCCCTCGCCCCTAATGTTTTAGATGGTCAAATCAGCAGCAGGCCCTCGCCCCTTATGTTTTAGAGGGTCAGCTCAGCAGCAGACCCTCACCCCGAATGTTGCCCTTCTTTATGTGTAATAAAGGGTGTATTGGCCCTTTCACTTAGCGCATAGGCTTTATCAATTGTACCACAATGTGAATGAGCCCCTCCTTTATTTGATATACAGGTTGTATGGAAGTGCCTCTTCCTTGTAATTTTTGGCAGCACTTGCACTTTATATACAAGTAAGTCTTCAGGAAAGAATGTTTCCTAACAATTTTTACTCTAAAATCGATTTTATCTTCGGTTTCGTGCACATTATTGTCAGTCGGTAAAAGTGGCATACTGCTCGGACAACAGTGTTCCCAGCAGCGACCTGGGAGTCCAAGATGCATCCAGACATCTTCCCCATGCTGTTCCCGAACCATTTCAATGGTGTTCCCATACATTTCTGACCTTTTCCTGTGAACCAGACACCCTCCCCTCTTCAGAGCAGGGGGTGCCTGGTTTAATGCTCTGGTTCTCCCATTGACTTCCATTGTGCTCGGGTGCTCTGTCGAGCACCCAAGCATTCCAAAGTGTTCTACTCAAGAACCCAAGCATTTTGGTGCTCGATCAACACTAATAACTAATCAGCCAGTGGCACAAGCACAACAGAAGAATCAGAGGAAAAGATTTTGCTGTGGAAAGAAGAGATGCAAACAAGCTCTTAGCAAGCTCTGCCTCTAATGGCACCAGATGTAAGGCAGCTATCCTATCAGTCAATTTTCAACAGATATAACCTGGGGTCAGAATTTTTTTTTCCAGAGTTTACAGCAGAAATGCTGTAGAATGTATTGCACTAGGAATGTTGTGGAAGAGGCTGTCGAGAACCCAGTTGTTGCTGTATTATTATTATTATTATTTTACTCACTTATATAGCGCTGTCATATTCCGCAATGCTGTACAGACATTATCATCACTCTGTCTCGCTATAAGTATTTGGAAGGAAACTGGAGTACGTGGAAGAAACCCATGGTAAAATGGAGAGAACATACAAATTCCATGCAGACGTTGTCCTTGATCATTATCATGAACAAGATGAGTTACAAACTAGTCCAGAAGGAGAGAGGAAACTGCCCACTAGGGCTTACATTTAACAAAGGATAGGGAAGGATACAGTATGCGACGGTAAAGCTGGTCATACGGTGGTATAACAGCAACAAGGTTACTGTAGGTTTTAAACTTCTCTGAAGAGGTAGGTTTTCAGGTTCTTCTTGAAGGTTTCCAGCTGAGAGTCTGATATCTTGAAGAAAAGAGTTCCAGAGTACGGGAGATATAGGGGAGAAATCTTGGAGGCGACTGTGGAAAGAGCAGATAAAAAGAAAAAGTACAGAATGAGGATCCAAGATTATGTTTGGGAAGATACAGGGAGATCATATCACAGATGTAAAGATGGCACAAGTTGTGCATGACCCTTCTATGCTATAGTTAATGTTCAGAATCTAGGCAATGGGGAGCCCCTGAAGGGACTGGCAGAAAGAAGGTAAAAAGGAGTAACTGGGGAGAGGTGGATTAGTCGGGCAGCAAAGTTGAGGATAGACTGGAGGGGTACAAGAATGCTAGATGGGAAGCAGAGGAGGATTTTACAGTAGTCTAGGTGGGAGATGATGAAGGCATGTACGTGCATTTTTGCAGACTCCTAGTTGATGAATGTGTGGATCCGAAAGGTGTTTTGGAGTTAGAGGTGGCAGGAGGTGGAAAAGGTTTGGATGTGCAATTTGAAGGACATAATAAAATCAAAGGTTACCCCAAGGCAGCAGACGGGAGAGTGTGCAGCCATTGACAGTGATAGAAAGATCAGTTCAGGGGATGTATGACATGGGGGAAAGATGATAAATATGACTTTCTCAATGTTAAGTTTTAGAAAGTGAGATGAAAAGAAGAAGGATATAGCAGCAAGACCTTGTGGGAGGCTGGATAATAAGGAGGTGACATCTGGACCAGAGAGGTAAATTTGAGTATTGTCAGTATAGGGGTGATACCATAAGACTCTATGAGCTGTCCCAGTCTGAAGGTGTAGATTGAGAATAGTAGGGACCCTACAACAAAGCCTTGAGCAACACCAACAGAGAAGGGAGACCTCAAATATCTGATCTGTGAGGTATGATGTATTTCTGAAGAGTGCCAAGTCCATGATGCCAAGAGGATGAGAGTTTGTAAGGTGGTTTGGCAGTGACAGGTAGCAGTTAACTGGTGACTTTGGTAAGAGCATTTTCAGTTGACTGGTAGGGTCAGAAGCCAGATTGTCACTAGTCAAAGAGGGAGGAGGAAGAGAACTGTAAGGACAAGATGGTCATGCTGTTCAAGTAGCTTTGAAGAATTTGGGAGTAGTGAAATGGGGTGATAGCTAAACAAAGATGGGTCATGTTTAAATTTCCAGCTGAAGAGACAAGTGAAGAGAATGTAAGTAGGTTGTAGTCGGATAGGGGGAGAGGTGAGTTAGAGAGGTTATATGGGGAACATAGGTGGGCAAAGATAAGATCCTGATGACAGCGTCTTGGAGGTTGGAGGGAGAGTAGCTGCTGACTGTACCCTAAATGAAGGGAGCATAATGGAGGTTAGCAGAGGAGTTGGGCTAAAGCAGTGCTTCTCAATTATTTTCTGTCATGCCCCCCCTAGGAAGAAGAAAACATTTCGCGCCCCCCGCGCGACTGTAAATAGTATCATTTGTCTATAAAATTGTTATAAGTACACCAATCTCCCCACAGGCGAGGGCCATTAACACCCCCCCCCCCATATCATGTGCAGGCTCCATTAACCCCCCTCCCCAATCATGTGCAGGGTCCAGGCTTCCCTCTCCACCCAAATCATGTGCAGGCTCTCCCCCTCAAAATCATGTGCAGGCTCTCTCCCCCAAATCATGTGCAGGCTCCATTAACCCCCTCCCCAATCATGTGCAGGGTCCAGGCTTCCCCCTCCCCCAAATCATGTGCAGGCTCTCTCCCCCAAAATCATGTGCAGGCTCCATTAACCCCCTCCCAAATCATGTGCAGGCTCCATTAACCCCCTCCCCAAATCATGTGCAGGCTCCATTAACCCCCTCCCCAAATCATGTGCAGGCTCCATTAACCCCCTCCGCCCAATCATGTGCAGGCTACATTAACCCTCCTCCCCCAATCATGTGCAGGCTCCATTAACCCCTCCCCTCAATCATGTGCAGGCTCCATTAACCCCTCCCCCAATCATGTGCAGGCTCCATTAACCCCCTCCCCCAATCATGTGCAGGCTCCATTAACCCCCTCCCCCAATCATGTGCAGGCTACATTAACCCCTCCCTCAATCATGTGCAGGCTCCATTAACCCCTCCCCCAATCATGTGCAGGCTCCATTAACCCCCTCCCCCAATCATGTGCAGGCTCCATTAACCCCCTCCCCCAATCATGTGCAGGCTACATTAAACCGGCCCCCAATACTTACCTCCCTGGAAGCGCTGGATGCAGGCCTCTTCCGGCCTGTGTCCTGCTCTGCTTTCTGCTCAGGCGGCGCGATGATGTCATCGCGCCGCCTGAACCGCTCTGATAGGCTGCCGGCACAAGGCCCGCAGCCTATCAGAGGAGCAGGGGAGGGAGACGCCTCTCCCTCCACTGCCGCACAGCACAGCGATCTGTATCGCTGTCCAGAGGACGGCGATACAGATCACTATGGAGATGAACGCTTCCACAATGGAAGCGTTCATCTCCTGTGACCTGGAGCCCCCCTTTAAGGAGCCTCGCGCCCCCCCTGGGGGGCGCGCCCCACTATTTGAGAAACACTGGGCTAAAGGAACAGTTATCTTATAGGAGAAGACTACATTTTCCACCATTTTTGCTGCTGGGACAAGGGGTGTAAGTAAAATGAAATCCACTATAGAGCGCAGCAGGGGAGGTTGTGTCAGAAGGTGTGAGCCATGTTTCTGTTAAATCCAGGCAAGCAAGTTTGTGAGAGTTGAAAAGAGTCATCAATGTACGTAGGAAAGCTCACATGACAGCTTTGGATGCTTTGCTTCACTGAACACTACATGACACGCACATCTTGGGTAAATGGTCAGCATCTGTGTTCATATATGGGCCATGCTTCATTTGACCTCCTGATGAAGCTTTTGCAAAACTCACATCAAAGTGTCCTTTTCCCTTGCTCACAGGTGCCCTTATGTCCAGGGGCATCCATTACCCTTGGTCACAGGTGCCCTTATCATGTCCAGGGGTGGGTAAGATAAATGGGGAGTGATGGTATAATATTTTGATGGAGTGAGTGTATAGAGTGTATAAAATAAATAGAGTTGACAGTGGTGACTGCTGGGTCCCCTAATACTGCAGGCCCCATAGCAGATGCTATGGTGACAGTTACACCATTGTTAATAGGGTATATGAACAGAGGTTGCACAATGGGGCAACTTATTTAAGGTTTAAAATGATATCCCATGACTTTGTCTATAATACTGCCTATTAAAAGGGTTGTCTCACAAATGTAAAACAGTTTTTTTTACTTATATAGCTGGAGGACTTGCTTGCTTGTCTATGGGTGGGCAATAACTTATCAAATACCTGCATATCCCAGACTGCATTGCAATTACCTCTTATTAACACATTCCTAGATTGCTTAGAAAGGGACAACTCCCACTTCCCTATTTATTGCCCTGATTCTTTAGTTTACAGAAACACCCCATCTGTGGTCGTAAACCTCTGTATGGTCACACGGCAGGGCGCAGAAGGAAAGGAACCCCATATGGTTTTTAGAAGGTAGATTTTGCTGGACTGGTTTTTTGACACCATGTCCCATTTGAAGCCCCCCCGATGCACCTCTAGAGTAGAAACTCCAAAAAAGTGACCCATTTTTGAAAATACACCCCTCAAGGTATTCAAAACTGATTTTACAAACTTTGGTAACCCTTTAAGTGTTCCACAAGAATTTATTGAAAATGGAGATGAAATTTCAGAATTTCACTTTTTTGGCAGATTTTCCATTTTAATCCAGTTTTCCAGCAACAAAGCAAGGGTTAACAGCCAAACAAAACTCAATATTTATTGACCTGATTCTGTAGTTTACAGAAACACCCCATATGTGGTCGTAAACTGCTGTACGGACAAACGGCAGGGTGCAGAAGGAAAGGAGCGCCATATGGTTTTTGGAAGGCAGATTTTTCTGGACTGGTTTTTTGACACCATGTCACATTTGAAAACCCCCTGATGCACCCCTAGAGTAGAAACTCTAAAAAAGTGACCAATTTTGGAAACAATGGGATAAGGTGGCAGTTTTGTTGGTACTATTTTAGGGTACATTTGATTTTTCGTTGCTCTATATTACACTTTTTGTGAGGCAAGGTAACAAAAAATAGCTGTCTTGGCCCCGTTTTTATTTTTTGTTTTTTAAAATATTCATCTGACAGGTAAGATTATGTGCTAGTTTTATAGAGCAGGTTGGTACGGATGTGACAATACCAAATATGACTACTTTTTGGTTGTTTGTTTCAGTTTTACATAATAAAGCATTTTGGGAAAAAATATTTATTTTTGTGTCTCCACATTATGAAGGACATTTTGTTTTTTGTTTTTGGGCGACTGTCTTATGTAGGGGCTCATTTTTTTCAGTATTAGATGACGGTTTGATTGGTACTATATTAGAGTGCATATGAATTTTTGATTGCTTGGTATTACACTTTTTGTGATGTAAGGTGACAAAAATTTCCTTTTTTGACACACTTTTTATTTTTATTTTTTATGGTATTCACCTGAGGGGTTAGGACATGCGATATTTTTATAGAGCAGGTTATTACGGACGCGGCGATACATAATATGTATACTTTTTTATTTACGTAAGTTTTACACAATAACAGCATTTTTTAAACCAAAAAAATTATATTTTAGTGTCTCCATATTCTGAGAGCCATAGTTTTTTTTTATTTTTTAGGCGATTGTCTTAGGTAGGGGATCATTATTTGCGGGATGAGGTGACTGTTAGATTGTTAATATTTTTGGGGGCATACGCCTTTTGATCACTTGGTGTTGTTTTAGCACAGTTTTTATTTTATTTTTTTGACGGTGTTCACCTGAGGTGTTAGGTCATGTGATATTTTTATAGAGCCGGTAGTTACGGATGTGGCAATACCTAATATGTATACTTTCTTTTATTTATTTAAGTTTTACATAACATAATTTTTGAAACAAAAAAAAAAAATCATGTTTCAGTGTCTCCATAGTCTGAGAGTCATAGTTTTTTTTTTTTTTGGACGATTGTCTTAGGTAGGGTATGATTTTTTGCGGGATGAGATGACGGTTTGATTGGCACTATTTTGGGGTGCATATGACTTTTTGATCGCTTGCTATTTTTGTGATGTAATGTGTTGTGATGTATGGTGACAAAAATTGCATTTTTGTGGCACTGTTTCTATTTTTTTTTTTTTACGGCGTTCACCTGAGGGGTTGGGTCATGTGATATTTTTATAGAGCTGGTTGTTACTGACGCGGCAATACCTAATATGTTTACTTTTTTTATTAATTTAACTTTGTTAATTTAACTTTAACACAATAATAGCATTTTTGAAACAAAGAATTATGTTTTAATGTCTCCATGTTCTGAGAGCTATAGATTTTTATTTTTTGAGTGATTTTCTTATGTAGGGGCTCGTTTTTTGCAGAATGAGGTGACTGTTTTATTGGTATCATTTTGTGGGACATATGCCTTTTTGATCACTTGGTGTTTCACTTTTTGTGATGTAAGGTGACAATAATGGATTTTTTTGACACAGTTTTCATTTTTAATTTTTCATGGTGTTTATCGGACAGGGTGGATCATGTGATCTATTTATAGAGCCAGGTGTCATGGATGCCGCAATACCAAATGTGTCTATTTTATTTATTTTTTCCTATGTTTAATATTTTTTAAATAACTTAATTATTATTGTTTTTTTTTACATGTGAAACTTTTTTAGTTTTTTTATAAAACACATTAGTTTTTTAATTTTTTAATTTTTTATTTTACACTTTGTGTCCCCCACAAGGTTATGCAAGACCTCTGGGGGACATTTTACTTAATTTTTATTTATTTTTTCACTACTTATTTCTCCTGTAACTGGGGCTGACATAGTAGCCCCAGTTACAGGGGAAATCCAGCCCCCAATGAGGCTGTACAGCAGAATACAGCACTGTACAGCTTCAGTGCAGGGCTGATCGAGGTCTGTGAAAGACCAGACAGCTCCTGCACTCTCCCGGCCCCAGCGGTCACATGACCACTGGGCTGGAAGAGGAAGCGCATTGCGCTTGGTGAGTGCCGTGTATACAGCAATACAGGAAGGCAGGGACACCTGGGAACTGTCCCTGCCTTCTCTCTGGATTGCCCTGCTGTCACTGACAGCGGGCAACCCGCTCTGCAGCTGCACGATTAGCGTGCAGCTACGATCTCTGAAAGGACATTCCAGAACGTCCATGTCTTTTTTCGGTCTTATGTACTATGTTACTATGTTACATCTCCTGTGTAAAGTTTGCGCATCCCAAAAATATTAGTGACATCCAGGGAACGTTTCTGTAGACAGTGTCTGCTGCGGACAGTGACATTAGCTGCGCCACATTTGCAGTGTAACGTGTGCGCTGAAAAAATGTATCAGTGACATACAGTGTACTTTTTTAATAGAAGGTGTCCACATCTGACTGTGACATTACCACATCTCCAGTGTACCGTGTGCGCTGAAAAAATTGATCTGTGACATACAGTGTACATTTTCAATAGATGGTGTCCGCTTCTGACAGTGACATTACCAATACGACATCTCCAGTCTACCGTGTGCGCTAAAACAGCGGGACCCCCGCTGATCAGCTGTTTGAGAAGCCAGCTGGCAGTAGCGCCTTGGCCTTCTCGCTGTTTACCGCAGGCGCAGTGATGTCACGACTAATATCACTGGCCTGGGCGGGAAAAAGCTTCATTCAAGTGAACAGGGCTTAACCCCGCCACAGGGCCTCTTGTCATTCTCTCCCCCCCCCCCATGTCTTTCTCTCCCCGTCTTGTCATTCTCTTTGTCCCTCTTGTCATTCTCTCCCCCCTTGTCATTCTCTTTCCCAACCCCCCCCCACCTCTACTGTAGCGTGGCCAAGCTCTGTATGGTCCGGCGGGTATAGGCGCTTTTGTTTCCTGTACCCGAGAGGACTGACAGGAAGTGCACACTGTGTGCGCATTTCATGTCAGTCCGGCCAGGTACAGGAGACAGATGCTCCCTGTACCAGCGGACCATACAGGGCTCGGCCACGCTACAATGAGGGATCAACAGGAGGGAGCGCTGAGTGCTTCCCTCCTGTCAGCCCCTCTCCTCTTGCTTTGCCCGGGCGGTGCGCCCTCATGGACGCGCCAGCCTGGGCAGTGCTGCAGCCACCAGGCGGCTGCAGCATGAGGGGGTCCGTCTCTCCTGGCGGCGCCCCTTCCCAGGGGGCGCTCTATGCGGCTGCTTAGCCGGCTTATAGGACGCGCCGGCCCTGCCCTCACCCCTAATGTTTTAGAGGGTCAGCTCAGTAGCAGGCCCTGGCCCCTAATGTTTTAGATGGTCAGATCAGTAGGCTCTTGCTCCAAATGTTTTTGAGGGTCACCAGCAGGCCATCAATCATAATTTTTCAAGGGTGTGTATGATGCCCTCCTTTATATGTCACAAAGGGTTAATGGAGCAACATAGTAACATAGTATATAAGGTCGAAAAAAAAAAAAATTTCCATCTAGTTCAGCCTGTTATCCTGCAAGTTGATCCAGATGAAGGCAAAAAAAAACTGTGAGGTAGAAGCGAATTTTCCCCACTTAAGGGGAAAAAAATTCCAGGCATTACATTAGGTTATTCTATCATTATTCAGCAGGACATGTGCTGAAGTCACAGCGTTCACCATGTTTTGAGCGTGATGACGTCACCGAAGGTCCTTTTCCAGCCAGGTCCTGCACGAAGAGGAAGAAAGAAGACGAGCCCGGCTGCACGATCAAGTGGATGAGGTGAGTTAATTTTATTATTATTTTTTTTAACCCCACAATGGATCTTTTACTTAGCATTCTCAATTAAAGAATGCTATTATTTTCCATTATAACCATGTTATAATGTAAATAATAAAATATACAGAACACCAATCCCAAACCCAAACTTTCTCACACATGTGCAAAATGCATTGCACTTGCGTGGAAAAAACTGAACAACGCAATCTCATTCAAAACTAACTGAAATTACGTGTGCACTCGCACGATTTTCCCACCACGCACCTGAATCCTATCCGGACTCTTAAATACGAAAAGGGGCCTCACTGAATTAATCCCAAAATTGGATTAAGTCCGAATTGATTTTACCCGAATGAAAAGTGCTCCCACTTGCCTAAAAATCTGTATATTGCACTCTTTTATCTCTTTTTTTTTTTTTCACATTTTTGCTCTCTCCTTCCCCACCCCCACTGACACACATAAATAGCTCTGGGTAAACTCATGGTTGACAGTGTGATAGTATTCCAGACTAGAGAATGTTTCCAATTTACCAGAAGGGATTATTCAAATGCTTTCTGCCTGTAATAAAGAAGGTCACTTTAGTACATTTTCCCTCAGGGAAGGATAGATCTGACCAGAAAATACCAGTTCATTTTGGTATTCAAAGGAGGGGGGAGGAATATAAAATAAAACACATAAAGGTCTATTCTTTTGTTTGTTCACATCACTAACATTCATATGTACTTAAATATGTGCATGATAAATTCAATATTTTATTGTGATTGGCAAATTTCTGCTTGAAAATGATGTATATAAAACTGTTTGGCTAATTATTGTATATTGTTTTCATTAAATAAATGGATTGTGAGCTATTAGAGAAACTTCTGAGCTTCGATCCAACCATAAGGCAGCTTTCACATGAGCGAGTTTTACGCATGAAGTGAAGACTTAGCACCCGCACTGAATCCTGACCCATTCATTTCAATGGGGCTGTGTACATGACATGAGCATTTTTTTCACGCATCACTTCTGCGTTGCGTGAAAATCACAGCATGTTCTATATTCACGCAGCTCTGGCCCCATAGAAGTGAATGGGGCTGCGTGAAAAGTGCGGGTGCGATGCATTTTCACTGATAGTTGCTAGGAGATGTTGTTTGTTATCACGCACATGAAAAACGCATCAAAACGCATTGCTCCCGCACGGAAAAAACTGAACAACTGAACGCAATCGCAGGCAAAATTGAATGGCTTTGCCTGTGAAATCGCACAGTTTTCACTGAACACATCCGCAACGCATCCGGACCTAATCCGGACACTCACGTGTGAAAGGGGCCTAATTGTTTAGCATGTGGCTTCTATCTCCATATTGTGACCACTGTATATACTTGTAGAATTGGAAACACCAGACTAAGGGCGGGTTCGCAGCAGCGTTCCGAATTCAGTTAGACTGTTCCATTTATGATGGAATATAACAGAATTTAAGGACAGAATGGAAAGCAGAACCCGTTAAGAGGCATTCCACTTTGCTCCGTCCTAATACATTTCTATCAGCACAAATAATGTTCCGTTAAAAATGTGATAAATTTGATAATCTTTCTGGGTACTGTACTCCACCCATTCCAGTTATTACTTTAGTTGCACTCCTCTGAACCCTCTCCAGCTCTGCTACTGTATGTCTTTCTTGTTCACAGGAGCCCAGAATTATACACAATAATTGCGGACGACAATATATGGGGACCGGCAAAGTGAACTTCGTGCTGTGGATGCAATGCCTTGAATGGGTTCCTGATTCGTAAAATATGGTAAAAGAAAGGACATGTCCTATGTTTTACAGAGCAGAGACATGGATCGGAAGCCCACAGAAACAGTTGGAAAGGCTTTCAGGTCTGTGGACATGTCCTGTCTTTTGCTGCATTTTGCGATCGCTGATCCATTCATGGCAATCGGTCCGCATCACAATCCGGTATTCAAATGGTCGGTCCGCAACACCGGCACGGCAACCATACAGTCATGTAAATGAGCCCTAACCCAGTGTTTACTATTTAGTGTATACTGGTGACTTGCATACATGGACACACTCATACACGAATGCACTCACGCACGCATTCATCAAATATACACACTCACCAAATACATGGACGCATTCATAAACACAGTCACCAAATACACAGATACACTCATACACACTTTTGAGCTCTCAAAAATTCGATTCGGACGGTTAACCGAATTTCCCAAAAAGATTTGATCAGAATTTAATTGTGACGAATCCCGTTAAAAAACAGCTATTTCCTGGCTGCTGGGAGCCTGTATAGTGGTGTAGAACAGTGCTTCCCAACCAGTGTGCCTCCAGCTGTTGCAAAACTAGCCTTTGGTTGTGCGGGCATGCTGGGAGTTGTAGTTTTGCAACAGCTGGAGGCACACTGGTTGGGAAACACTGGTGTAGAACACTGTGCATTGCAGAAACATGCATAGGGAGTCTGCTGTGCTAGTGAAACAGTACTGTTAGGCTACATGCACACAAAAATATTTTGTTTCCATGTCCGTTCCTTTTTTTTTGTGGATAGGATGTGCATTCTTTTTACACCGTCGTCAGCTGATTCTACATAGATTTCTACAGAACCTGTTCTGTTACACACTGAGACAAGTAGTTCACGTCACTGTTTATTTTGACCTTCTTCTCATCTGTCTCAAGAACAACCCCCAAAAAACGGATCCCGTCTTTTGAGCAACTTCCTTCACATGGTAAGTATTTGGTCAGTAATTCATCAGTATTGCTAAAGCCAAAAAAAACAGGAGTGGATCTAAAACAGAGATGACACGGGAATAAAATATTTGCATGTCTTCTGTGTTTTTGTACCCACTCCAGCTTTTGGCTTTCAAATCATGATCCAATCCTGATGCAAAATAGGGACCATGTGATACAGGCCTTATGGCTGCTCCAAAGACAGGATCCGTTATATTTCTCTTTTTTTTCGTCCTTCTAACAGATCAGAAGAAGGGTAAAATAAATAGTGATGTTAACAAGGCCAAACAGGGACATTAGTGGCCCCGTTATACTGTAAATAGAAACTGCAAGGGGAAAAGAGCAATACTATCAGACTGCAGAAACAAGGATGAATGGAAGTACTTTTATATATTTAAAATAAATACACCCCAAAACTGTTTGTATCAAGACAGCACTTTCAACTCAATAACAGATGCTAGGATTACTACAACTACTGTTTAAAACAAGCTAAAATCTCTAGTAATAGATCATTTTTAGTAACCCCAATTAGTGCAGCAAGGTATTATAGAATACCTTCTATTACCCGTGCTTTACACTCTCCTATTGGTCCCTGCTCTCTCCCTACAGTGTGGATAATGCCTCTCTATCCTTTCCCTACATTAGGAATAAACTTTTCCCTGAACAGCTCAATCATTTTTTTTTTTTTTTTTTTTTAAATAAAGGCTTTCCTAATCACTGTCCCTAGTGCCTGCAACGTCTCTCCCTGCACTAAGTTCACTGTACAATGGTGGAGACCGGGCTTGAGGAGGCTTTTTTTAGGGCTTTGATATCAAAGGGGCTGGCTGCTAATTGGCTGCATGCATGGCAATATGGGTGCTCCCTCGTTCCCGGGCTTCTTACTTTCTCGTTCTAACATGTGCAGCAGCCATTTTAGAAAAAATGTGATTTGGATTGAATTCCACTTCGTTAACTCCGATTCACTCATCTCTATTCACCACATACATGCACACAAACTCATACACACACTCATCACAAATATGGGGATATATATATATATATATATATATATACACACACACATTCCACGCACATGAACATAGTTATACACTTATTTATGCACACAAGAACTTGCCTTTCTTCCTTTCTTGTACAGCTGATGTTTGGTCCTCACAGGTAGCCTGGAGAAGTAGGTGCCATCACCACCTGTGCCATCCAGGGACAGCAGTGGAGAGGTATTCAGTAAATAGCAGCTACAGGGCAGTAAGATAGTAGCAGAACATCTAACAGGGATCTCTGTGTTCAGGAATAGCCTGCCTGTTCTACAGTAGTTTTGTGCTAGTGGGTGGGGCT
This sequence comes from Bufotes viridis, assembly GCA_033119425.1. NCBI lineage: Eukaryota > Metazoa > Chordata > Amphibia > Anura > Bufonidae > Bufotes > Bufotes viridis. Next base: position 78,028,355 of record CM065595.1, read on the forward strand.
TGATCTCATGAAGCTCTGCTATTGGCTGACAGTATAGTAAGCTGCCAACCAATAGAAAACAAAAAGCAGCACTGGCAAGTGCTGTGCCAGTACTGTGGATCTCAGTGTGAGAAAGGCCATAGTAGGAGGAGACAGCATAGTGCAAGGAGCTCCAGCGCTGTGGCTCCAGTGTCTGCTCCTACTACATAGAACACAGCTGTAAGTAGGGGCAACAAGTAAATGTAATAAAAACAGTAATAAAAACTGCAGGACTTGCAACGGGCGCCTCACCCCAGGGCCTCTATATAGCGTACCAGGTGTAATAGGAATTCAGAGTGGGGTAGTGCGACCTAAATGTCTCTATGTGTCACGGTGCTCCAACCTGGATACCGCTGGACCCCAGGCTTTGGCTCCGAAGCAAATAATAGGGGGAATAACTGAGGGATTGGAAAGAATAACTTGAGTCCAGACCTTGAGATGAAGTTCAATGGCAACTTTACTTTCTTCAAACAGTTTACAGGCGTTGTCTTGGTACCAACAGGCTTTAGCACTAAACTGGCAGGCAAACTCAACTCTGCTATATCTTTCTCTCACTCTGCTGTACTGACAAGCTGACTGGATAACTTGACTTCTTTACGCTGCACCTCACTTTTAAGTTGGACTTATCTTCAGCCAAGGAATAGGTTAGAATCCTGGCAGCTCCAACATGGAGTCTCAACCAGCACAAACCAGAACTGCCCCACCTCCTTCTGGTAGCAAGCAGTACTGCCCCGCTTCTGACCAAAAGGGAGGAGAATGTAATGGTGAGTTCCATTCTATCTAACTATAGCTCTGCCATGTTTGCTGCCACCTGCTAGTGAACCAGGCATATTACATATGAACAATTGCATAACAAAATTAGAAATGCACATTGGGGAGGACCTTGAACAGAATACATAGATTACATTGTATTAGCCCCTTAAAGACAGTAGCAGGATGCAGGAGTGGTAACACCACTCTGGGGTGTTACAAACTTGGTCAGGAGCCCAATTCAACTGCTGAAAAAATCATTAGTATTGCTCTGGCCCCTCCTGAGCTCAGGCCCTGGTACAGAACACGATGGCAGACGGACAGTTCCAGCCACTGTTCCAATATGCCTTCCCAGTAGTCCATGGTGTCAGGGTATGTGCTGGAGAAAAGCCACAGTTCAGGTAGTATTTAACCTGGTTGGCCAGGTGGTACAACTCTCTTTGCCGATTTGTGTCAACCTGGCACATGCGCATGATAAACTGGCTGCTTCTACTCTGTGGTAGTAGAGAAGGGGGGGGGGGCAGAGAGAGTCCTCCCGGGCAGTCATGAAGGGGGCAGGCATTTGCTCCCCAAAAATTGTGGCAAGCTGCGTATAGTGTATCCTGGTAATACAAAAATATGTGCCCCCCCCCTCCTTACGACAATAGGAAAACAATTCCCCAATTTGCTTTGATAGCGAGGGTCTACAGGCATGGCTATTTAATAATCATTAGATTGCTTGATGGTAACAGCACACCTGTCAGGACACAAGCAAGTAATTATACGTACAACTTGCCAATCCTCCTCCTTCTGTTCCTCTTCCTCCATTGGTAGCTCCTCATCCTTCATCACCACTTCTTCCTCCATGGGACCTTGTCAGTGTAGGTTCCAACAGCTACAGAATGGCCAGCAAGATGTGTAAACTGTTCTTCTGCCTTCCCTTGTTGTATCTGTGTGAGTGAGTATCTGCTGTAAGATAAATATCAGGGGATGACATAGTTGATCTCCAAGGGATTGAGAACATGACACATGTCCCTGATGAGCTTCCATTGTCTGAGCTCAAATCAGTACATGCTGCCTGTTATGGACATCGGGTGCCTCACGTATTCAATCACTGCTTTATTCTTTTCAAAACAGACACTTCAGGATATGCAAGCTGGAGGGATGTCCATTAAGGAGGAAGTGAAAGAATTGATTAAACACATAGTGTGAGAAACAGTGCAACTCAAATTTGAAGGTGTCAACAGGACCTGACCTTGTTACTGTGTTTCAGCATTGCTCTGCAGTGGAAAACAGTGACCTACTTAGCCATGAAAGACATGCCCATGAAAGCTGCTCCACTTGTCGATGGTGGCATGCACCTTGCTGCACAAACCGAGTTCTAAGGAGTAGCCAATGTTCTGCACCATGTGAGAATACAAGGCAGGGATGGTTTGTTTTGAGAAAAGATGGCAAGTACAGTAGGAATCTTCCACTGTGGCTGAAGCACAACATCAGTTCCCAAAAAGCAGTGAAATCCACTGAGTGGTACATCAGAGACTACTCTCCTAGCAACTTGGCCATTAAGGGATTAGAGGTCGCATATTTTTATTTCCTGTCTATATATTCCATTGTGGATTACTGATGGAGCAGATGATGACAATCTGAGCAGAAGAAACAGTAGCTGATAATGATGACAACAATAATGACACTGTATTGCTTGTGGTTGTGGCCTGGCTAATAGCATCATGATAGGGAGAAGTCTTGTTCTAATTGCTGGCTTTTTTGATTTTTCCACTGGATCATGTGATGCTGCCTCATGTGCTGCACGAGTGCATTGGTACCTACTGTATATGAATACCCATAGCTTATTTTTATCATGCAGAGCTTCCACACTGCTGTGGTGTTGTCTGTGGGCACTTTGGAGAACAATTTTGATATAGGAGATACCCACACATAACCACCATCAGCCAAACTTTACCTATGAAGATTTGACACATTTTGAGCCTACACAAACAGCATCAGCGGTATCACCTGTTGCCATGTCAACACACAATATAAGCTGATCTGCCCCTGGCAGTTTTTTGGCTGTATTATCCATACACTGTCTCTGCTCTGTATAGGTACCACTGCCCTCCTCCTCTAATGTCTTCACCTCCTCATCACCTTGATCTGACCTCTAGGTCCTTTTCAAAACATAATCATCCTCCCTGCCACTTTTCTCAGACCGTCATAAGTCATTGCCTCCAGCCCATCCCTCAATATTCCCTTCTCTGTATTGCGCTGAGTGCTAAGGCTACCAGTGCCTCTATTGCCACCACCATGGCTACTAAGTTCCACCACCACCAACACAGCTATGCATTTCTGTCATCCGCCTGAACCTCCTCCTCATGGCAGTACAAAAGCTGCCTGTTCTCACACAACTCATCAGCAGGAAGACTATCTTAAGTATATTACACAGCACCTTGGGTCAGTAAAGACAGAGATGACATTTATGAAAGACATATCTGGGGCTGCACGAGGAACAAAAGGAATGCCCTGAATGCTGGCTCAAAGGCATGGGGCAGACTCAGACTTTCCCTGAACTTGTAAATCATTTTTTTAGCACAATAAAGTCTTTCCTAGCCCTGTCCATAGCGCCTGCCGACATCTCTCCTTGCACTAAGCACAGTGTAAAATGGCAGAATCCAAAATGGCTGAGACTATTTATAGGGCTGTGACATCACAGGGGCTGGCTGGCTGCTGATTGGCTGTGAGCATAGAACTCTGGTCGATCCCTCGTTCCCAGAGTTCTTTGCTCCATGTCCTAACATGTGCAGTAGCAATTTTAGGAAAAAATACAATTCGTTACCACGAAGCGTGAGGAAATTCGGAATTGGTGCAAATCGAATTTTTCCTGAAATTCGGATCAAATTCCACTTCATCAACTTTAATTTGCTCATCTCTAGCGCTACACTACTACAGCTAGCCACATTGTCATTTGCAGATAACTTGTCGCAGATATTTCTTTTCCCATTACCCTGCACATTGTCACTTTGAGGTTTACCAGATATTTTTTGTATTGAAGCCTATTAAAACAATGAGAAGAGTCAGGTTTGGTATACTTATTTTTAAATTTGGAAACATGGCAACAAGTTTTTGAGGAAAAATGCAATTGCGCATTAACTTTGGTGACACAGAAAAATACACTTATTGTACACTTATTAATTGTAGAAGCTGTGTAAAAAGTAATTTTGTTAAAGAATAGGCATTATACAATTTCTGCAGCCAAAATATACCCTGCTGGTGATGCTAGAAAAATATGCTTATTGTACATTTATTAATTTTAGAAGTTTTTCAACCTGATTTTTTAATGGGTAAAAAAAGGCGCATATGCACAATATCTGTGGTCAAAATATACACTGAGCAATTAACTACCTGAAAAGACGCTTAATATAAAATTCACTTGAGGAGGGTTATTGGTCAGGCTCAGGGCCTCCACCCCTTTTACCACTAACTTTTCACTTAACTAACTAACTCCAGCCCCTACCCCGAATAACCACACATAGTCACTGGTCGGATTTAAATCGGCCACAGCAGCCGTTTTATTTTTAATTAAATAGCATAAATAAATAAATAACAGAATGCCATAACATTAATAACATATAATTAAAATCAAGTAATTGGCGAGCACTCCATCTGGTATTGGAAAGTATCTAAAATTCTTTAATAAATTATATGCTAATCGATTAGGACTAGTAGGGACAACTAATAAAATCAAAGAAATACAGTAGTAAAATATACAATACAGATCATGCATTCATTACATTCCTAAATTATAAAATATGGCTATGGTGGATCTATAAACCGGAGATAAGTTCTGACTTTATGGTCTATAAGGCTGCAGCCGTAATGATTGGGTTATAGCGCTAAAATCAGAAACTTTCTAATCTTGTCCATCCAAAGGTGCACTAGGGCAGTTAGTCGTTCTTCATTGCACCAACGTGTGGCATAAGTTTAGCGTACTTGAGATTGTCAGAGTTCGTATATAGTATTCAATGTCCAATCCTAGTTCATGTGTTAAAAAATAAGCGGTCAAGAGTATATTCCTCTTACCTCCATTCCAAAGATCGAAAGTTCCTTACCATTTTTCGATCTTTGGAATGGAGGTAAGAGGAATATACTCTTGACCGCTTATTTTTTAACACATGAACTAGGATTGGACATTGAATACTATATACGGATCTCTGATAATGTCAATCTAGTTCATGTGTTAAAAATAGCGGTCAAGAGTATATTCCTCTTACCTCCATTCCAAAGATCGAAAAATGGTAAGGAACTTTCGATCTTTGGAATGGAGGTAAGAGGAATATACTCTTGACCGCTATTTTTAACACATGAACTAGATTGGACATTGAATACTATATACGAACTCTGACAATCTCAAGTACGCTAAACTTATGCCACACGTTGGTGCAATGAAGAACGACTAACTGCCCTAGTGCACCTTTGGATGGACAAGATTAGAAAGTTTCTGATTTTAGCGCTATAACCCAATCATTACGGCTGCAGCCTTATAGACCATAAAGTCAGAACTTATCTCCGGTTTATAGATCCACCATAGCCATATTTTATAATTTAGGAATGTAATGAATGCATGATCTGTATTGTATATTTTACTACTGTATTTCTTTGATTTTATTAGTTGTCCCTACTAGTCCTAATCGATTAGCATATAATTTATTAAAGAATTTTAGATACTTTCCAATACCAGATGGAGTGCTCGCCAATTACTTGATTTTAATTGTCTATTTACTTTTAGAGGGTTGGTGTCCCTCTGCTTGGCTTGCAGCACCATCCATACAATCACCTGAGTGAGCCACCGTCACAATTTTCATTTTATTAATAACATATAAACCAGACGCGGGAGGTCGTGGAAGCCGGCCAACTTGCTACCACCAGAAGAACCACCTCAGCGACTCCATCTTGCCCCCAGCCGCATAACACCAGCTCGGGGGCACCCACTGATGGACGCCAACAAAACAACCCGATCCAGCAAGTGAGAGTCCAGCCCCCACCATTGGGGCCCTCCCATTGCACAATATTATCCTGTAGCCCCCAGCTTCCCACGACCTCCCCCCGCCAACTTGACTCCCTGCCCTCAAGCTTGCGCGTTCCTCCACACCCGCAGAGCTGTGTCAATGCCACCCTGCAATGCTAACGACCAGATGTCAATGCCCACAGCATTGAGGTGCACGCCATCATGCCGCCAAAAAGCACCCGTGCCGGACTCCAAATCGGGATGCCGTACCGCCACTGCCCCGTGGCGGGCACAGAACCGACCGATCGCCCTGTTCAGCTTAATTCGTGCCTTGTTAATCCTATCCACTGACCTGGCCTCCCTCCAAGACTTACGAGGCACCACATCGGACCAAACCGTGATCATGGATGGGAACAGGGACCACAACCGCAAGAAGTCAAATTTAATGTCCCGAATAAGTTCCCTGCAAGGACGTACCCCCAAGTCATTACCCCCAACATGGAGAACAAGGACTTCGGGGGCCCTATCCAGGCGGGAGTGGCGGTGAACCTCATGCAACACACTGGCCCACAACATACCTCGCCGGCCGATCCAACGCACCACCGCCACTTCCCTCCGAAAACCAAGTTGGCGGCCGTTCGGCCGCACATCTGCTCGCAAGGCACCCCAAAAAACGTAAGAGTGTCCCAAAATCCAAACCAACGGCGTGGCGCCACCTGCAACGACAAAACCAAACCGTCACTCAAAGGGGGACCTGACCCTCCTGTCCCAGCCTAACATACAACCGAAAGCGATTCGATTCCCACCGACCAATGCGCTTGATGACCTCGTCCCCAACACCCAACCGTGCGGCTTCCGTAGCCGCTCCAATCCGGAAAGAATGGCCAGTAAAATGAGTAGGATCCCGACCCAACCTTATTAAGCACTTCCGAAACACTGCCAAAAATTGAAAGCGAGACAAAAAGGAACCATCCTCGTGACGCAACAAGGGGCCCTCACTCCAGGCCAACTCATCCAGATATACCCGTAAACACCCCACCGGACATAACAAACACCCCGGACCAACAAACAAGGTAATATTCCGACCTCTGCCCTCCGGATCCGTCTTTGAAAATCGCAACCTCACCACGATTCTATCACCAAACAGAGCCACATCGTCCCGCAAAAGCCCCCCTGCACACCGTACACTGTTACTAAGTAACTCCCCCAAACGAAAAGCTCCGAAAAAAGCTAGAGAAAAAGCCAACCGAAATAATCTCAACTCGCTGTCAGAGCGACACACAAAAGCCGCCTGAGCCCCCAAACCCATCAACAGCGAAAAGGACACAGGGCGCCTATTATCCGGTTGCCGCCTAACTCTCCTGCATCCTTTCAACACCTGACGCACCAAGAAGGTTTTAGTGAAATCCTGCAAATTCCGCAACTTAAACCCGAACGCCAAACCCGCCATACAACTATTAATTTGGGAAGGAGACCAACCCTCGTCCCGCACATGCCCCAAAAACAACAACAGCGGAACTTCCCCTGCATCCACACCTACGCCCAAAACTCGACACCACCGTTCCCAACTGAGCCAAGCCCTATCATAAGCCCTCCACGTGCCTTCGCTTAACGAAGCCCGTAAGAGGCCCGCTACAGTACCTCCAAGATGTCCCACAGAGACTCCGGACACTCCAACCCATCTGCACTCGCTTCTGGGGCCAGCTGACGAAAACGATCCAACTGCAAATGAGAAAGTGCGTCAGCAATACCGTTAGAGGTACCCGGAACATGCACTGCCACAACCCAAGCATTAAGCGATAAACACAGAAGAACCAAGTGTTGCAACAACCGAATCACGGGGGGGGGGGGGGGGGAAGAGGTGGTCAAACCATTAATCGCCTGTACCACCCCCAGATTGTCACAGTGAAACCTCACTTTCCGATCCCGGAAACGTGGACCCCAAAGGGTCACTGCCAACACAATGGGAAATAGTTCAAGTAAAGCCAAGTTACGCACCCAACCCTTTAAAACCCACGACTGAGGCCACCGACCCGCACACCACTGACCCTGACAAAAAGCCCCAAAACCCCCCGCCCCAGAGGCATCTGTAAACAGCTCAAAATCTACCGGCTCACCCAAAACAAAAGCCCTCCCGTTAAAACACTGAAGGAATGTATCCCAAACCTCCAAATCCCCTTTTAACTCCCTTCCTAACCTGACAAAATGATGGGGAGCAGCCTCCCCCCCCCGTAGCTGCGGCTAACCGCCTGCTAAAGATACGCCCCATGGGAAGAATACGGCAGGCAAAATTCAACTTACCCAAAAGGGACTGTAAGTCCCTCAAGCGAATCTTTTTGGCCCGCAAAGCAAGCGCGACCCCTGCTCTGAGGTCCTGCACCTTGTCCTCCGGCAGCCTACACTCCATCCTCAACGTATCAATAACCACGCCCAAAAAACTCAATTCAGTCGTAGGCCCCACCGTCTTATCTTCAGCAAGAGGCACCCCAAAGGAAACAAAAACTGACTGCAAAGTAGCCAACAACAATGAACACACTCTAGATCCGGCCGGTCCCAGACACAGAAAATCGTCTAGGTAATGAATAATGGAGGCACAGCCGGACTCCTGAACCACTACCCATTCTAAAAATGAACTGAATCGCTCAAAATAAGCACAAGACACTGAGCACCCCATTGGCAAACAGCGGTCCACAAAATAACCATCGTCCCAGTAACAACCAAGCAACGGCATACTATCAGGGTGAACCGGCAACAAGCGAAAAGCCGCCTCTATGTCAGCGTCCGCTAGTAACGATCCAGGTCCCAACTGCCGAACCCAGGCCACAGCCACATCAAAGGAGGCATAGACTACTGAACAAAGCTCAGGATCAATGCCGTCATTGACCGACGCCCCTTTTGGGTAAGATAGGTGGTGTATGAGCCGAAATTTATTTGGCTCTTTTTTCGGAACCAACCCCAGCGGCGACACACGCAGGTTCGGTACCGGCGGAGAAGTAAAAGGACCATGCATCCTGCCCAATGCCACTTCTTTAGCTAGCTTCTCAGACACGACCCCCGGATGCTCAAGTGCCGAACGCAAATTCCTACGGGACTCCCTCACCGGCAACGGATGAGAGGGAATGGTGAAACCCACCGTAAAACCCACCCGCAAAAATTCTGCAATCTCCCTATGCGGGTATCTACTTAGATACCCCTCCATCCTTGCTACTTGCACCGGAGTCTGACCCTTTTGCAAAAGCGTCCCCACCCCGTTGTCTGCCCCCGCGGAAACACCGAACGGCTCCATGGCTGCCTCCACAGGAGGAACATTCATGCTTAAACCGGCATTTCTGTCCAAATTTGCAGCTGCCTTCGTTGAAAAGGAAGCAGAAACCCCTCGCTGAAGGCGCTGCAAAAGACGACTGGGCCGTCCCCCCACTGTCCCCCCGAAAGGGCTGGGTAATTCTACCCGGCGCAGTAACCCTCATCCACAAACCTATATCCTTGTGGTCCCATCTCATACTAGGACGGACCGCCTTTCGCTGACGAAATTGCTCGTCATACCGAAGCCACCCTGTACCGCCGTACACTCTGTAAGCCTCCCCAATCGCATCTAAGTAACAAAAAAGTGCCGAACAGCAGTCCGGCGACTTTTCCCAATCACACTTGCTAAGATCGCAAACGCTTGCAACCAATTAGCAAACGTCCGCGGGATTAGTCGATAACGACGTTTATCATCCTCTTCCTTCCGAACCCCGTCCTTCCTGACAATATCCAAATTAAAGCGCTCTAACGGGAGTAATGAAAAAATTTCAATATATTCACCACGCCATATTTTTTCCCGCACTTCTGGCTTCAAATGTGCGCCCAAGGGGCCGTTAAAACATACGTAAATCTCCCCTTTCGCTGCGTCATCTAAGCGCGGCCGATCCTCATCCCCGCCTGCTTGCGTCTGCACCGAAACTGAAGCCCCAGCACTGGTACCCGACGAAGCCTGTGACCCAGCAGCCCCGGATCCCACCCCCCAAGCCTGAAGAGGAGCCGCACCTAATCCCCCCATCCCGGTACTAACACCCGCTAACGTGCACAGTAATTGACCCAAACCTCCAATAATAGTACTACTACTGCCCCCCAAATTAGCTGAATTCTGACACAATGACAATAACGGGCCTAATGAACTCTCACCTAACTGCCCAGGCGCTGTGGACCTGGCAGGCGGTGGTCCTGAATCCGGACGCGCAGCTGCGGGATCCTCAGGAAGGGGTCTCGCCATAGCTGTGTCGGCAAGTGTGGACTGCATCCCAAGTGCAGCAGCACTGGATGCGCTGATGGGGATTCCAGTCGGATCCAGAACTTCACCGCTGGCAGGACCAGCAGATAGCTGTCCGTTATCCTCCTGAGGCTGGCGTGGGCTGGCAGAACACCCCCGCGCCACCTCGTGCAGCATATGAACATCATCACCGTGTGAAGCACTGGCGGGGGCATCACGGTGCATGGGCTGAGGAGGCCTGTGTCGGTTCCTGGCTCCCCCAAACACAGTCCCGTAGTGGCAAGGTAAAGGCTGCTCTGATGAAAGCCTGTGCATGCTGGCAGCGGCAGCCTGCACAGCCCCGCTCACAGATGGTCGTCGTCCCCTACTCCCACGCCGAGCAGTACCTTCCGTGCGCGGTCCTGGGCCTGGAAGTGCTGCCGCTCCTGGTCCGGAAATCCCCACGTGCGTGGCTGGAGGTGGGGGAGGGGTTCCCCCACCGGATCCTGGGTTCCGCCGAACAGGTGGATTCCTCCCACGCCGGGAGGCTGTGGAGGAGACCGGGCTGCGTGCCCCCCGGCGTGGAGGGTCCCCGGAGGGGCTCCGGACACAGCGCCGAACCCTGGGGGTAACATCCGGGCTAAGGCGCGCCGGCGGTCGGGTCCGCCGCGGCCGTCTGTTTGCAAGAGGGGGGCTAGCGGTACCCACCTCCACCCCCTGAAGCATGGTGCCGATCTGACTCTGGAGCCAGTCCTCTCCACGAGTCTCAGCTGCAGCCCTCAGCTGTTGTAGCAGGGTGTCCAGGGAAGACATCAGGTAAGGGAGCCAGGGTGTGAACACACAGGAGTGCAGACGGTCGCTCGTCCTGTTCCCCACTGAAAGCTGCCGGCCATTGCTCTGCAGCTTCCCACTGACCAGGTGCCCGCCCCCAGCCTGCCCCTCCCCACACCACGTACTCAGCACCATTAACCCTTACACTCCCTGGGCCCTTCACCAACAAAACCCCTCATGATGGCCTCCCCTTAACTCCGTCCTGTCCGGCCTTCCTTTATTCAAAAATATTTTGGGTAAAAAGCCTAATACATTGTACATCAGGTAATTCAGGTACTAAACAATGGAGAGGGCTTTGATAAATAACCATCCATATATAAGGAATCCGATTGAAAAAATATCTCAAGTAGTGGCCAGGTTGTAGCTATCTTTATAGCCAGCACATAAGCCACTAGTGGATATGATTCTCTGAGGCAGCAGAGGCTAATGGGCTGTCGTGCCTCACTATCAATAGCCTCACTATCAACTAAACCTGAGTATCTACCAGCTAACATACGGCGTGAACCTGCACTGTTAGGTAATTGACACAGTGTCGCTCACATGCCGCTCACAAGCATGCGATCGCGCGCTGACTGTCTGTCAGCTTAAATACCCGCTGACGAGCGCTGCGATCGCACTCTTACTACACACATGCACACTGTATACATATGTTGAATATACAGGCACACTTATCACAAACACTCAACGCCATTCAACAGGGCCAAGCTATAGCATTGAATCCTCAGGAGCATTAATATTTGTATATAGTGTTAGCAACAAATTTGCCAAGCACCTTTTGCATGCACGGCGTCCGGCGCTATGATGGCCGTGAGTGGCCGCTCACACGCCGAGTACTTAAGCCTCAAACCACACCTCCCAGGCATGTCTCCTGGTTGGGAGGGTGGAACATATTGCCGGTGAATGTCATTCATCCGACGTGCCAACCACCCCCCGACCTATTCATCTATCTAGCCTGGAGCAGCGCACCTAACGTGCAATATAGTTAGTATTTAGGGACATAATTTGCGGCGAAACTAAAGATCCGATCAGATAGCTTCTGGGACACCAAGAAAAAATGTGTCATAGACCGTGTATAGGTATTATATATTAAACTTAACTATAGTCACTGCAAGTGGACCAAAGGAGACCAAACTGTGCAGGACTATGTGATAGTGATGTCGCGAACATAAAATTTTCCGTTCGCGAATAGCGAACGCGAACTTCCGCAAATGTTCGCGAACGGGCGAACCGGGCGAACCGCCATAGACTTCAATTGGCAGGCGAATTTTAAAACCCAGAGGGACTCTTTCTGGCCACAATAGTGATGGGAAAGTTGTTTCAAGGGGTCTAACACCTGGACTGTGGCATGCTGGAGGGGGATCTATGGCAAAACTCCCATGGAAAATTACGTAGTGGACGCAGAGTCGGGTTTTAATCCATAAAGGGCATAAATCAACTAACATTCCTAAATTGTTTGGAATAACGTGCTTTAAAACATCCAGTGTGTGTATACGATCAGGTATGATGTTGTATCGATCAGGTAGTGTAAGGTTTACGCCCGCTTCACAGACATTGACAGACCAAACTCCCCTTTTAATGCACCGCAAACAGTTCATTTGCACAACCCCAAACTCCCCATTTGCACAAGGTTGGATACCAAGCTAGCCACGTCCCGGTGATGTCATTGAAGGTTTCTTCCTCCACCCAGCCACGTACAACACCAAGGGTCCCCAAAAGGTGAATTGAATTGATTTTTCGAACGGGGAGATGGTTAAAAAAAACTCTGGCTCCCTCCCCTTTGTTTTTATCCACGGTCACTGCGTCTGCGCCGTTCAATTTACTGTCACACCCGATATGAGTGGTATTTTCTGTAGTACTATTCTCATCAGTTTAATCCCTCTAACGTCCCCGACTCCCCAATCTGGGGGCCATTTATTAAATAGATTTTTCGAACGGGGAGATGGTTAAAAAAAACGCTGGCTCCCTCCACTTTGTTTTAAACCACGGTGACTGCGTCTGTGCCGTTCAATTTACTGTCACACCCGATATGAGTGGTATTTTCTGTAGTACTATTCTCATCAGTTTAATCCCTCTAACGTCCCCGACTCCCCAATCTGGGGGCCATTTATTAAATAGATTTTTCGAACGTGGAGATGGTTAAAAAAACGCTGGCTCCCTCCACTCTGTTTTAAACCACGGTGACTGCGTCTGCGCCATGCAATTTACTGTCACACCCGATATGAGTGGTATTTTCTGTAGTACTATTCTCATCAGTTTAATCCCTCTAACGTCCCCAATCTGGGGGCCATTTATTGAATAGATTTTTCGAATGGGGAGATGGTTAAAAAAATACTGGCTCCCTCCACTCTGTTTTAATTCACGGTCACTGCGTCTGCGCCGTGCAATTTACTGTCACACCCGATATGAGTGGTATTTTCTGTAGTACTATTCTCATCAGTTTAATCCCTGTTACGTCCCATCCCGTATCAGGGATTGCCTTTTGTGAAAAAAAATTTAGGCCGGGTACCTTCGACTGCCTTCACAGTGACTCTCATACACCAAACTGAATTGATTTCAGGAACAGGGAGATGGAAAAGCAGCTTGGTCGGTCCTCTTACTCCCAAATTGGGGCACTGCACGTGCACAGAGCAATGTGCTGTGACACCCTATATGAGTGGTGTCTTAACTAGTACTATTCCTATCAGTTTAATCCCTGTTACGGACCCTATCCAGTCGAATTGATTAACCATTGTCGAATTAGCGAACCATTACGACATCATGAAATAATTTAGTTCTGAGCTCTGTACTTGCTTTGTATTGGAATTGATGGGGATTGTTTTAATTGTCTGCATCATTTCTAATAAACTATTAAGAGACTTTATTATGATTTTTTATTTTATGTATTAAAAACCCATACAACATATTAAAAAAAAAAAAAAGGTAAATTATTGTTTTTTCTATGAAATATTATCCAGCCGTCCGATCGCTTTTGGTCTGACCTTAATTAAGCAACGGCCTTATCATCTGGGGTGTGGCAACATTGCCAACACACTTATAGAGGTGATGATTGCTTCATTGTGATACGCAAGCCCCTTCACCACAACAAGGTAACGATCACGAAGGGGAATTGACACTTTTATGTGCCTTTTTTTTTGGTTTGTTTTTGCAGCCACAGTGCTGCACCATAGGACAGAAAAATTAGGCATGTACACATGCTGTTAAGGCGAGGTAGTCTGCTACCTGTCGGTCGAGTCGATCTCTAAGGCTGGATCCCGAAGGGCTGTGGCGATGAGTAGGACTGAAAATGCTCCGCATGTCCTCCATCAACAACACATCTGTAAATCGTCCAGTCCTTGCCGCCGTGGTAGGAGGAGGATTACACTCACCTCTTCCCCTGTTAGATTCCCGTTGTGCTGTGACATCCCCCTTATAAGCTGTGTAAAGCATATTTTTTAGTTTGGTTTTGAACTGCTGCATCCTTTCCGACTTTCGGTAATTTGGTAACATTTCTGCCACTTTCTGCTTATACCGGGGGTCTAGTAGCGTGGCCACCCAGTACAGATCGTTCTCCTTTATCCTTTTTATACGTGGGTCCCTCAACAGACATGACAGCATGAAAGACCCCATTTGAACAAGGTTGAATGCAGAGCTACTCATTTCCTGTTCCTCGTCCTCACTGATGTCATTGACGGTCTGTTCTTCCCTCCAGCCACGTACAACACCATGGGTCCCAGATAGGTGACAACAACGAGCACCCTGGGGTGCCTGCTGTGGTTGGTCTTCCTCCTCCTCAAAGCCGCCACATTCCTCCTCTGACTCCTCTTCCTCATACTCCTCTTCCAGCGTTGCTGCAGGTCCGGCAAGCGATGATGACAAGGCTGTTTCTGGTGGTGATGGTGACCACAACTCTTCCTCTTCACGCTCATCTACAGCCTGATCCAGAACTCTTCGCAGGGCATGCTCCAGGAAGAAAACAAATGGGATGAGGTCGCTGATGGTGCCTTCGGTGCGACTGACTAGGTTTGTCACCTCCTCAAAAGGACGCATGAGCCTACAGGCATTGCGCATGAGTGTCCAGTAACGTGGCAAAAAGATTCCCAGCTCCGCAGAGGCTGTCCTAGCACACCGGTCATACAAATACTCGTTGATGGCTTTTTCTTGTTGGAGCAGGCGGTCGAACATTAGGAGTGTTGAATTTCAACGTGTCGGGCTGTCGCATATCAAGCGCCTCAGTGGCATGTTGTTTCGCCGCTGAATATCGGAAAAGTGCGCCATGGCCGTGTAGGAACGCCTGAAATGGCCACACACCTTCCTGGCCTGCTTGAGGACGTCCTGTAAGCCTGGGTACTTAGACACAAAACGTTGTACGATGACATTCAACACATGTGCCATGCACGGCACATGTGACAACTTGCCCAAATTTAATGCCGCCAACAGATTGCTTCCATTGTCACACACCACTTTGCCGATCTCCAGTTGGTGCGGGGTCAGCCACTGATCCACCTGTGCGTTCAGGGCGGACAGGAGTGCTGGTCCTGTGTGGATCTCTGCTTTCAGGCAAGTCAACCCCAAGATAGCGTGACACTGTCGTATCCGGGATGTGGAATAGCCCCTGGGGAGCTGGGGGGAATCAGTTGATGTGCAGCCAGACGCCGCAGCAGAAGAGGACTCAGCCGAGGAGGATATCGAAGAGGATGGAGTAGGAGTAGAGGAGGTGGCAGTAGGTCTGCCTGCAAGTCGTGGTGGTGTCACCAACTCCGCTGCGGAGCCACGCATTCCATGCTTGTCAGCCGTCAGCAGGTTGACCCAATGTGCAGTATACATGATATACCTGCCCTGACCGTGCTTTGCAGACCAGGTATCAGTGGTCAGATGGACCCTTGCCCCAACACTGTATGCCAGAGAAGCCATGACTTCCTTTTCAATGACATGGTAGAGGTTTGGGATTGCCTTTTTTGAAAAAATATTTCGTCCCGGTACCTTCCACTGTGGTGTCCCAATAGCGAGAAATTTTTTGAAGGCCTCAGACTCTACCAGCTGGTATGGTAAAAGCTGGCGGGCTAAGGGTTCCGTCAAGCCAGCTGTCAGTCGCCGGGCAAGGGGGTGACTTTGTGACATTGGCTTCTTATGCTCAAACATGTCCTTGACAGACACCTGACTGTGGGCAGATGAGCAGGAACTGCTGAAGGTGAGAGATGGAATGGCGGATGGTTGAGAGGGGGCTGGGAGGACAGCAGTGGTTGATGTGGCTGAAGATGCTGGACCAGGAGGAGCATGGTGGCTTTGAGTTTGTGTGCTGCTTGTACTCATGTGTTGATCCCATAGGCATTTGTGATGTGAGATCATGTGCCTTCGCAAAGCAGTTGTACCAAGGTGGGTGTTGGACTTCCCACGACTCAGTTTCTTTTGGCACAGGTTGCAAATGGCATTGCTTTTATCAGAGGCAGACACACAAAAAAAATGCCACACTGCTGAGCTTTGCAATGACAGCATTCTGGTGGTGGCAACAGCATGCGTTGACTGGCGTGCTGTCTGGCTGACCCCAGGTGCCGATACATGCTGTCTGACTGTGCCACTAACTCCTTGCGACGACCTCCCCCTGCTTCCAACTCGTCTCCTCATTCTCTCTGTCTCCCCTTCAGAACTTTCCCCCTCTTCTTCTCTTCGAGCAGGCACCCACGTGGCATCCGTGGACACATCGTCATCATCAACCGCTTCACTTGTATCTGACACCTCAGCAAAGGAAGCAGCAGTGGGTACAACATCATCATCACACTGTACGTCCATGTGTGTAATCCTGCCTGACTGAGACATATCCCCGTAATCTACATCATCTGGCAATAATGGTTGCGCATCACTAATTGCATCCAACTGATGTATAAATAACTCCTCTGACGGATCAAGTGAAGCGGCTGTGGTGGCTGTGGTGGTAGTGGTGGCGACGGGCGGGTGCGTGGTAACTTGAGAGCAGGTGACCGAAGTTGAGCTGGAGGAGGATGGTGCATCAAGGTTCTTAGCGGAAGCTGTTGAAGATTGGGTGTCCTGTCTAAGCCAGTCAACTACGTCCTCAGAATTTTTCGGGTTCAGGGTACATGGCCTCTGAACACTGGGCATTATTCCAGGGACAGTGGAAATCACAGCACCACCCCTGCGGGGTGGCCTGCCTCTGCCTGTCATTATTTTTTTTAGATAAGTGGTACTACGCGTGCTAGGTACTGTGCCACCCGGTATGAGTGGTGGGCACTGGCAGTGGGCACACTACAGTCAGTGGAAGAGGGCCTGACACACACTGGCAGCAGGCAAGCAACTGAATTTAGACTACTGTCTAAAAATTAAATGCCTTATTTATCGGCAAGCTACTGTGCCACCCGGTATCAGTGGTTGGCACTGGCAGTGGGCACACTACAGTCAGTGGAAGTGGGCCTGACACACATTGGCAGCAGGCAAGCAACTGAATTTAGACTGCTGTCTAAAAATTAAATGCCTTATTTATCGGCAAGCTACTGTGCCACCCGGTATCAGTGGTTGGCACTGGCAGTGGGCACACTACAGTCTGTGGAAGCGGGCCTGACACACACTGGCAGCAGGAAAGCAACTGAAATTAGACTACTGTCTAAAAATTAAATGCCTTATTTATCGGCAAGCTACTGTGCCACTCGGTATCAGTGGTTGGCACTGGCAGTGGGCACACTACAGTCTGTGGAAGCGGGCCTGACACACATTGGCAGCAGGCAAGCAACTGAATTTAGACTGCTGTCTAAAAATTAAATGCCTTATTTATCGGCAAGCTACTGTGCCACCCGGTATCAGTGGTTGGCACTGGCAGTGGGCACACTACAGTCAGTGGAAGTGGGCCTGACACACATTGGCAGCAGGCAAGCAACTGAATTTAGACTGCTGTCTAAAAATTAAATGCCTTATTTATCGGCAAGCTACTGTGCCACCCGGTATCAGTGGTTGGCACTGGCAGTGGGCACACTACAGTTAGTGGAAGTTGTCCTGACACACACTGGCAGCAGGCAAGCAACTGAATTTAGACTACTGTCTAAAAATGAAATGCCTTATTTATCGGCAAGCTACTGTGCCACCCGGTATCAGTGGTTGGCACTGGCAGTGGGCACACTACAGTCAGTTGAAGTCGGCCTGACACACACTAGAAGCAGGCAAGCAGCTGAAATTACACTAAAGTGTAAAAATGAAATGCCTTTTTTTTATGCAAAGTCCTGTGCCACACGGGATGACAGGGGTGGGCACTGGCAGTGGGCACACTACAGTCAGTGGAAGTCGGCCTGACATACACTAGCAGCAGGCAAGCAGCTGAAATTACACTAAAGTGTAAAAATTAAATGCCTTTTTTTGATGCAAAGTACTGTGCCACACGGGATGACAGGGGTGGGCACTGGCAGTGGGCACACTACAGTCAGTGGAAGTCAGCCTGACACACACTGGCAGGCAACTAACCTTAGATTAAAGTGTAAAAATGAAGTGCCTTTTTTTTTATGCAAAGGCCTGTGCCACACGGGATGACAGGGGTGGGCACTGGCAGTGGGCACACTACAGTCAGTTGAAGTCGACCTGACACACACTAGCAGCAGGCAAGCAGCTGAAATTACACTAAAGTGTAAAAATTAAATGCCTTTTTTTGATGCAAAGTACTGTGCCACACGGGATGACAGGGGTGGGCACTGGCAGTGGGCACACTACAGTCAGTGGAAGTCAGCCTGACACACACTGGCAGGCAACTAACCTTAGATTAAAGTGTAAAAATTAAGTGCCTTTTTTTTATGCAAAGTCCTGTGCCACACGGGATGACAGGGGTGGGCACTGGCAGTGGGCACACTACAGTCAGTGGAAGTCAGCCTGACACACACTGGCAGGCAACTAACCTTAGATTAAAGTGTAAAAATTAAGTGCCATTTTTTTATGCAAAGTCCTGTGCCACACGGGATGACAGGGGTGGGCACTGGCAGTGGGCACACTACAGTCTGTGGGCCTGCAGCTCCTCACACACAGGCAGGCCAGGCAACTGCAATATGTATATAAAGGGAAAAAAAAGCAGACTAATGTTGCAGCCCTAAAAAGTGCTTTTTGGGGTGCTGTCAGGACGCTGTCCTTACAGCAGAGATCAGATGAGTCTTTCAGGACTGGAGTGGACACTGAATTCACTAGCCTAGCTATCGATTTCCCTATTAAATCAGCAGCAACTACACTCTCCCTCCTCTCACTAAGACTGCAGCTTCAGAATGAATCTAAAATGGATGCTGTGCAGGAGGTGGGAGGGTCTGGGAGGGAGGGTATGCTGCTGATTGGCTGGAATTTGTCTGCTGACTGTGAGGTACAGGGTCAAAGTTTGCTCAATGATGATGTATAGGGGGCGGACCGAACATCGCATGTGTTCGCCCGTTGAGGCGAACGCGAACAAGCTATGTTCGCCGGCGGATAGTTCGGGCCATCTCTACTATGTGAACATCTAAAATGTCAGATGACAGTATACAATACAACAGCATACCAACATAGCATAAAGCACAATGAAAAACCATGTATGTTAATTGGCCATCAGTGACAGGTCATTATAGTTGATCAGAAAAATAGGGCTAAGTGGTGGAATTGATACATATCCAGATACTGACCAACCCAAAGGACAGTATACATCTGACAGATTAGATAAAACATGCATATGAAATACTTTAATTCAAGCCTTTGGGTCGGATCGTCTGGATGTCAAAGATCCACCTTGCCTCTTTCCGTAACAGGGGGGATCAATATCCTCTCCCCGCAGTGATTTTTTGACAGTATCAATGCCTTGAATCATCAAACCCCTGGAATTTTCACCCTGGCAGTACCGTATATGACATACCACAGGGGTGTCTTTGGAGTTCTTGATGTCCAGTAGGTGTTCACCAATATGTCTTCTCAGCTCTCTTGTTGTTTTTCCGACGTATTGGATCCCACACTGGCATGTAATAAGATACACTTCGCCCATAGTTGTACACCTGATAAACGACTGGATGGTATATTGTTTGCCTGTCACTGAGCTAGTGAAAAATTGTCCCCTTTTCAAAAAGCCACACATGAGGCAAGATCCACATGGAAATGTGCCTTTTGCTTCCGTATTTAGCCATGTAGTGGCTTTTGGACGTATAAATGTGCTGTACACCAGGTGATCACGTACATTAGAACTCCGTCTATAGGTGATCGATGGACATTCAGCCAGTGACTGTCCAATATCCGGGTCAGACCTCAAAATGGGCCAGTGTCTCTGTAAAACATCCCGGACCTGTCTGTGTGCTTTATCGAATGTTGCAATAATCATGGGGAAAGAATTCTGCTCCACTCTTTTTTTCGGGACCAATAAATGGTCCCGATTGGCACTCATGGCATGATGATAAGCATCCTTTAAGATGCCTGGTGGATACCCCCTTTTAGAGAATCGATATCTCAAATCAACAGCTGCTGCTTTAAAGCCGCCCATTTCTGAGCAATTCCTCCTTGCCCTGTCTTTTCAGGTAGTTAATTGCTCATTCTTAATTGGACGTTCTAATTTATATCCTGACTGTGTAGCTACTTTCCAAAATATACACTGCCAATCATTCTGGAAACTGTACACTTTTGGTTAAACAAAAAACGCAATTGCACAACATTTGCATCCAAAATACACCATGCTATTGATGCTGGAATATATGCGTTGTAATGACGTGGGCTCCTACAACCAGTGTTGCAGAAAGGCAGGGATACAATAAAGTCACTTCAATAAGCTTTATTAATTGTTCCAGCCAACTTACAGTTGAGTGCAGCCAGGTCAGGTAGTCAGTCCACAACAACCAAAATAAGTAATGCAGGCTCGGGTCTCCTATAGATCTGTCCATAGGCCAGTGTTGCTCCACACAAGCTTTGCACTTAGTAATCTATAGCCTCTCACTCTAGCAGACACACACTGCTTCATGCTGCTGACTTTTTAAACACAACCGTGGACATGAGCCATGTATAAAACCCGGAGTGGATCGTGGGAAATAAGCAACCACCAAGCTCTTTGTTTATTCCCAGTAAAAGCCAGGCCTGGATTATCTGATACTAGCTATACTAGGTAGAAGCAGTGTCCACAATCTATCTTAGTGGACACTCTAGGTACTGGCTTCCACTCCACCAAGGCCGGGTACCTTGTTGGCATGTCTCAGATGAACCACAGCAAACCACAATATTCATCTCCTTAATAGGTTTCCTGCATCATTCTAGGAGACACATATGGTACCTTACTTCATATATAAGGCCTGTCACTGCCTCACATACCCCCCTCCCCTCGTTCAAACCTGTGGGGGTGAACAGCTGCACCAAAACATTCCCCGCAGATGTTCCACCATGAAATTAAAATTCTGCAAGGAGAGAAACCACCTGATGACCTGAGCATTTCTCTCCTTGGAATTCCTCATCCATCACCAGGCGAAAATGTGGCCCCAGCAGGTAGTACCATAGGCACTCCAAGGCCCACTTAATGTCTAGGCTTTCTACTACTCATAAGTGATTGGATGTTCTTCTACGTTCACTTTTTGAGACAGAACTTCTCTTAGCCCTACTTCAGACAAGTCTATTTGGACGATTAATTCATCCCTAAATTTGGAGTTGGAAGGGACGGGCTGTTCACATATGGTCAGTTTCAGGGCCTGAAATGCTTCTTCTGCCTAAGGATTCCACCGAGTCCTGACTGACATACACAGCAGATTGGTCAGGTGTGCAGTCCTCCCAGCAAAATTGGGTATAAATCGCCTATAATACCCAATAATGCCAAGAAACATTTTGACTTGCTTCGTCGTGAGAGGTTAGGGCCAATTTAGGGCCGGGTTTTTCTGAAAAGACATTAGTGTTCTGCTGCACTATCTTCCTGACCTCCTGTTTTTGTTGTTTTGACAGAGATTCTATGCTATTTTTCTATGCTATTTTTATGCCGACCTCTGTCGGGACTGACGTGGGAGGGTCTACACTAATCCCGACCAGTGTCTCAGTGGCCCACAGGGATTCTCGATCTTTCCAAGCCTATAGCAAGTTCACATAATATATTTGTTCAGGTTTTCTCAGCCCGGGCTGATATATTTTATAGTTAACTTTGCCAACTTTTTCCCAAACTTCATAGGGCCCTTGCCACTTGGCCAAAAACATACTCTCAGCACGAGTACTCTATCTCCCGGGGAAAAGGTCCTGATTGTGGCTTTTCTATTATTACCCACGGTCACGAACCAGCGGGTGGTTGGAGTTGTGCCCCCAAGCTAAAATACATTTTCTCTTGGCAGATGGCACTAATGTCTTCCTGGGAGGGATGTCTTTTACCAGGACAGGAGCCATTGTGATCAAGCAAGCAGGATCTACAAAATAGCAAATATTTAGAACATAGTGTTATATATTCGTAATCACGAATATTTGATTTTTTTTTTTTACCAGTACACAGGATCCCTACCTGCTACTTGCTTGTGGGCCAATGAGATGGCAGCAATGTCTTTGTCTGAGCTTAGCAACATCCCTAGCAACCAATAGGAAAGTTGCCTACCCCCTCACTATATAAGAACCTCCCCAGCAGCCATTTTCTGTATTTTTGTCCGTTCTGAGAGACAACAGTGTCATTGCTGTGCTCTGTGCTTTACCGTGTCACATTACATTAGATAGTTAGTTAGCTTATATATATAATACAGATAGTTAGTGGGAGATAGTGAGTGTAGGTTTGATTGTGATATAGTGTAGGGTGTTAGGTAGTGCTGCTGTCACAAGTTCACAACAATACTTAGTGCACCAATCACTAATATAGTCAGACCTGCTAAAAAGTGAAGTTACACGTATTGCGCAAAAATCTGCGCATCATTAATTGACAATTTGCGCAATCTCGAATATATCAGAGCACTCTATCTGCATATAAAGCTATTGTAATGTTATGCCGTGCCAACCATTTTCTCTAGTCTCAGGAAACTTCTAGCAGCTTGAGAAGTGTAGCAATAGTGACCCACACCTATATTGTGCGCGCATTATGTGAATATTACATTGCTGATTTTCGCAGTCAAGAAAATAATTTATGACAAATTTTCGCCCAAGAATTAGTGAAATATCGCAAATTCGAATATTGCCCCTGCCACTCATCACTATTTAACAACTCCTGGAATACCGCAAGAGCATTACACAGACTGAAGGGCATGACGAGATACTCGTAGCGTCCATCTCGAGTGTTGAAAGCAGTCTTCCACTCATCGCCCTTACGAATGCGGTTAAGGTTGTATGTGCCGTGCAGGTCGAATTTTGTGAAGACCTTAGCTCCCCTGATCCTGTCAAAGAGTTCGGAGATTAGCGGAAGAGGGAATCGATTCTGGACTGTGACCTTATTCAGACCTCGATAGTCAATAGAGGGTTGTAAGGATCCATCTTTTTTCTGCACAAAGCAGAACCCGGGACAGAATGGTGAAGTAGATTTCCGGATAAATCCCCGCTTGAGATTCTACTTGATGTAATCAGAGATCGCTTGGGCCTCAGGAAGTGAGAGTGGGTAGTGTTGAGCGCGAATATTCGAATCGCGAATTTTTTTAGCGAATATCGGCACTTCGCTAATTCGCGAATATTTCGAATATAGCGATTTATATTCGCTATTTCGAATATTCGTTAAATTTTTCCCCCCCCCCAATTTTTTTTTCTACACCATTACTACTTACATGTCCAGACTGAGCGTCCTTGCTCCCTGCGATCTCCAGTCATTGTCCGTTGCTGTCATTATTTACTCCCATGCTAGAATGTACTGTCGGATTTGAGACTATCATTAATATCGAATAATTCGAATATTTTCACAGGCTTTAATCGTATGACGATTCTTCGTACTTAGTGACGAACGATTTCGAAGAATCGTTATAAATATGAATATGATATTATATGAATGACGAATATATTCGTTATGTTCGCTAATTCTAGCTGGCTAACCTTAGGAAATCGCAATGTGAATACTTCAAGTTGTCTAAATCGCATAGCGATATTAACATAGATGGTTTTCTAATGGTTCAGCTTGCTCTAATTGACGAATTAAATAAAATCGTAG